>VCCN01003880.1:7927748-7944541 GCA_006491835.1 Architeuthis dux
GAGCTTAGCTTAGTCTGGCACAGAGCCACATAGTGGTGTGGGAAAACCTCTATGTGGGTTCGGCCATCCTGACTTGGAAATCAGCATTCGAAATCCTGGCTTTGGCCTCGGATCAAATACCGACCACTGACGTCGATGGGAATTGCGTAACTGTCTAACCAATCAAGTAGGCCATAACTCACTACTCAGTAATAATGGTCTGCTAGCGTAGCTTGTTAAGCATTACTACACGCTGAAAGGCGAGGCGCCCAAGCAGACTGTATATGTATGTGCGAGTATATCTAATATTATAAAACTGACGAATGTTTGATTGCGTGTATATGTCTTATAGATTCCGAAACGGCTGCACCCTGGGGTCTAAACATCTGTCTATAAGGGTTAGGCTGGCACAAGGCCACAAAGTTGCTAACAGTACAGATCAGTGTCATTAACCCATGAGTCTTTAACACAAAATTTCATTCACCCGCGACCAAATTTCCTTATGTTTTTGATTACTTTCGTCTTATTCTCCCTTGTGTATCATTTTATACAGAGATTTTGTATCACGGGCTCATCTGGTCTCCACTAAAAGGTTGTATTACATTAAATTTGTGAAATATCAGGCTACTTTGAAAATAGAAAAGCAAAATAATAGAGGAAAAAAAAACATACCAAATTTCGAGCTCCACTGCACTTAAAAAGCAATAAGAGCTTATTACTTTTTTTCTTAAGTATATCAAAAATACAAATACCTGAGTTAATTAAATCGTTCACGATTCATGCTTCATGCACTTCTTTAGTTTCATTCACCCTTTAGTTTCATTCAGCCCTAAAATAATTTCATTCACTTTTGAGTGAATCATTCAACAGTTTAAGCACTGCTATATATCACTACCTTAAATTTAAAAAGTGCCATGATTGCTAACGCAATCATCTTGTACATAATTTGCATAAACGTCGTTTTTCTGAAATAAAATTAGTAAAATTTGTTTAATTTCCCGAGAAACCAACATTTTGTAAAAAATTCTGACGTCGAATTGAGAAGATCATGAGAGTAGGAAGAAAATCGAACGTTCTCCTAGCGTGGGTTTCTCTGATATAGAAAGTAATGTTCCCAGCGGTAGTGCTATGCGTCCTCTTACTTCGTGAGCTGATAATTGAATTAAAACAGTTTCGTTCATTATACTCCCCACAAAGGGAGTACAACCAGTACATTCGTGTACTATTAAAATATCAAAAGCCTGCATCAATATAGAGTAAACTCTCGTTGCAACGGTACTCGTTCTAACGGCACTATTTAATGACACAAGCTTTCTAACGGCACGTTTGCTTTTATATTCTCGAAAGACTATTGCCGGGGATTAGTTTGCTGCAATAGCACATGAAGATTTCAGTGCATTATTTTAAAAACTAAAATTAGTAAACCCTTAAAATAATGACGCCTAAAATGAAAGGGTAATAAAAAGTAATTTTCCCTAAACTCCAGTCCAAGTTGGAGTAGACATTGTTTTCCCCCGTAACAAGAACAACAAGAACAACAAGAACAATCCTCACCAAATTTAGGGGAATAAACTCTTCAATGTTTGTATATCACGTCACGTTATACCAAACCCATATATAAAATCAACATTTCTCTACCATGATTTGAAATCACGAACAAGTGATTGCTAGGCGACTCACTTACCAATTGAGCCAAACTGACAAGTCTGATATAGCTACGATTTAAAAAAAATTATATATACAATACAAAATTTGCGTGAGAAAAGAGCGTTGATCGGAAAAACTCGGTGGCGTAATTGGTAAAGTAGATCGGGTTAAACGGTGCTTCTCCTGGCTAGGTGGTACGGGTTCGAGTCTCACCCGTTCTTATTCTTTATTTCGCTCACTACCGGTGGGTAATCGGTCAGAGCAAAAAGTTGCGATAAAAAGCAACTAATAAAATTTAAGATGAAGATAAAAAGTAGTCATAAAAAAATTGAAATAATAATGATTTATAATACTTCATCTAACAAAAATAAAAACGGAGAAATGTTTGTTTTTTCATTTGCGACATTAACTTTATTGAACTACATATTTATGTAAAAAACAATAACATCAAACATGGCGCCATGCGATCGGATGAAATTAAGAGTAGGTTTATACAGTTAGATTTGATCTTTTGCCAGATCTTGTGATTAGATTTAATGTTTCATAGCTCAAGAGCAGCTGTTACGGAAAGAGAGGCTTACCGAGGAAAAAAGGATGCGAGTTGGAGTCTTACTGAGAGCTATACTTTATTTCCAATCAGCGCAGTTTACTGACGGCCGTAGACTGACGGTCTGAGTTGTTGCGATGAAAAGCAACAGAAATTAAGATGAAAGAAATACTAGCTAGATTAGAAATGTTTGATAATGTTTCATCTAATAAGAAATTCAAGAAAACAAAGCATCTGTATAGGTTCTATAATAACGCTCGTTTTCACAACCTCAGATGAAGGGTAATCATGGAACTGAATCAATGATACAAAAGAAAAGTTGTTCATTGGTTGATCCCATGATCTAGGAGATCGTCAGCGTGCTATGCCGTGTCCTAACAGGGAAGAATGTCTGACCTGACTGCACTATTTTCAATGAACCGCCATGTTATGCTTGGCGATGGGACGGACTGCAGGGTGAGCTGGATTTATTCTTTCTCCATGTACATTAGTGCTAGGTGAGCACGCACAACCTCAGCTGGAATTCGAACTCGGTTCGCTGATTCCGTGTGGATAAACGTTAAGCTACCTCCCACCCCCGTCACAAAGTACTGGACGAATAATTTAATTAGTTCTTTTTTCACAAATACTTATCAAAAGAAGGAAGGATTTTCAAGTTACGGTCAAGTGTCATCATTTTTCTGTTACAAATTCGCGATATGTCAGTCAGTCATGCATTCGTTTGTAACGTCGAGGGTATTGCAGGGTTATTTCATGTGAGCATTTGTCATAATCCAATTCCGGCTTGCTAGGCCCCATGAAACTTTACCAGAGACCCGTTGACTTGTACCATTCCCTGTTCGTTTCCAGCTTCTCACGGCGCTGGACAAGGGGTGGGACTTTACCGGTTTTTGCTATTTTACCCTTAACTAAGAGGGGGAGATGGATTCATGCCTTTCACAAAAGCATTAGTGCGAAGTGAGCGCAGATTGTCTCACCCGGAGTTTGAACTCGGCTCGCCAATTCGATTTTCCTAGCTGCTTGGCCACCGGTACCGAATCAACAATATACGCGTATTTCAAATGATATCATTAAAAGATGATAACAAAGAAATAAAAAAGAAAGTGTCTTCAATTTTAGTCCAACAATATCAAGTCACTCAGAACGCTAGTCTCCTAGTTATTTAACCAAGGTTAGCTTAGTCTGGCACAAGGCCACATGAGTGAAGTGGTTTGCGAGACGAGTTTTCTGAACATCGCGCCATAGTAGACACTCACTCTGGTCAGTGAACAAAATCCCAAGTTGGCTCCCAGGATTTTCAATACAAACCATATTTGGAATTTCCCATTTCATAGAATTCTGTCGGAAAATCATCATAAACGATCTTGAAGAGTTGTACTATCCACTGGGCAATGCTCTTTGGTCGAACATGATTGCAACACTGGTTGCATAACCGATAGAAAGAATAAAACAGAAAAGTTGGCCAATTATTTATTTTTATTATTAGATGAAGTATTGTATGTAGCCTATTGTATTAATTTTGACTACTATTTACTTCCATCTTAAGTTTTTAGTTTGTTTTTATCACAACTCAGACTCGGGTGGTCAATCTACGGTAGCGAGCAAACAGCGCAGATCAGAAATACAGAATAACCATGATGTTCCTGTAGCTAAGTGGTAAATCAACTAAGCGTAAACCAGGCTCCCTCTGGAAAGAGGGACGTGATTTCGAATCTCACCGGGAGCCTATTTATTTCCCATCAACGCTGTTTACTCGCTGTCGTAGATTGACGGTCTAAGTTTAAGTTGTGATAAAAACAAACTAAAATTTTAAGATGAAGATAAGTAGTAGTCAAATCTTTTACAATAAGGCAAATAGGGACGCGAAGGTCTCGTTTCTGTGTGTCACAAGAAAAACTACAAAAGCACTCAAAGAGCGTATACCTCTGCCAACACCATACACTAAGAACTGAATGAAAATCAGTACATATATGTTGATGGGCTAACTGTGTAAGTTTCGATTGCCTTAATATATGAAAATATCTCTCAAACGGGAAAACATCCTGAATCCTCTTCAAAATTCATTGTGAAGTTCTCGAGGTATTGTGTAGACAAACAGATAGACATGAGTCAATACATATACCCCTTTCAACTTCCTTGCCAGAGATAAAAATATTCATTCGTGGTTTATTTACTTTGAATTTCCTGTCTTAACAATGACGCAGACGATGGCAGTCAAAATCGAAGGACAGAGAAAAAGCATTAAAATAAATCTATCTCTGTCTTTTAAAAAGATTTGTATTGATCCTGTGCTATTCAGAGCTGCATATTAAAAGCGACAAAAAAACGTGTGATCCTTGATAAAGAAGTTAGCATTTGATCATGGTTTAAAGCTATTGATTTGTGTCAAGCATGTGTGATTTGTTTAACTGAAAGACAGCTTTTCATAACACCGAACAAAACTGCAATTTTGGTTTCTGAATGCAAACAAAAAAATTCAAGCAAAGATTTATATCTGGTTAGCGGACGTCATTTTCGAAGGTATAAGAAAACCACGGTTTTTAGCGGATGTAATCAAAATGTGATTATTTGTTTATTTATTAATCACCGCTACCCACAACAGACAGGTTTGAACACTGTTGCTGGGTTTAGGTTATTCATGTCTTCTGACATTTATATGTATCTATGCAGCTATGTATCCATGTATCTGTGTACCTATCCGGACTTCCCTCACCGTTCATAGTAGAAAATTGTGCATCTGTACACTCCCCTCAGTGAATAGGGAACACGTTTTTTTAATTTTTTGTAAATTCATCCCTAAATAGGTTTTCAGTGTGTGTGTGTGTGGGGGGGGGTAATTTACAATGTATACTTATGCTAAATTGATCCCCTAGTTTGCGTCTGGCAGCACTCATGCTTGTTTTTTTTGTTGAAAATTCAGACTTTTTTAGTGATCACTTCCCAACAAAATGCGAGAGAAGTAACTTATTCACCGATCACCCCATTTCCCATTTTTAAAAATTGATCACCCCCAACACGGCATACTGCTTAAAGACATTGGTCATGTGGCGGTTTCTATTGAGTGACTAACTTTCTTCTTTTTTTTTTTTGAATCATGAATTTATGGTTCAAACCATACTGGTAGCATTTTCGTCAAGGTAACTTAATTTTACCACGACCACTACTTAATTTTACGAGGTAAAAAGAAGCATACATGGGTGACGGTGATTCATAATTTCCCCTGGAATACTAGTCTATTATTTATTTGAAGTAGGTCGTGTTTGATAATCAAAGAAAACGGGCGTCATTTTCGAAGGTCTATGTAAGCTATGTGTTTTAGCGGATGTAATCAAAATATGATCATTTGTTCATTTGTCTATTATTTGATTGGAGTTGATTGATGACAATCGAATAAAAACGAACGTCATTTTCGAAGGTCTTAAAAAACAAAGTTTTTTTCAACGGCTGTAATCAGAAATTTTACGTGCCTAAAAGAATTCTAAGACTGTAGTGAGTACGTTCTTCGTTGTCGAGGAGGCCAAGACTGAGCTGCCAGACTAAAATCACTACGCTCTGACAACATACCATGGAGCAGCGTAGCAGGGTGAGGCCCATCACTTCCTATGTCTTACACTTACGATAGACCTTGGGGAAGGCCTATATCCTACAATGGACTTCTTCTTCTTCTTCTTCTTCTTCTTCTTCTTCTTCTTCTTCTTCTTATGATGATGATGATGATGATTGTTGTTCTTGTTGTTGTTTCTTTATGAAGAGATATCTCGGAAGAGAGAAGAAAATATTGGCCTTTAATCTCCCACAGATAAACTGGATGAGTTTGAAGATCACTTAAAGATCTCCCCAGAGTTACCGTCTTATTTTTCTTGTAAAGATCTTATCTTAGTTATCTGACAAGTTTGGGATTAATAATTAAATGCTTATCTAGAATGCCTCTCAATCTTATACTCTCTCTCTGTATGTAACCGGTAAGTAGAAGGCTTAGACGATTCTACTATCATGAACTTTATCAATGATAGTTATTTGATAAGCTTAGCTTAGGCTGGAATAAGGCTGCAGCAGAAGGGCACCCAGCGAGAATCGAAATCATTACACTTGCAAAGAAATAAAATTGCAAACTTGATAGTTATATTTTTCCATTAACGATATTGTATTTTTACTAAGAATGAATTATACATATAATTGTCCTATTCTGTAAGTAACGCTTGCCTTGATACCTGACCAGTGACAATCCCTTTCTTCCAGATGTTCAATGCATTGCTATAGAAACAGCATTTACCATGCGTTTAAATTATACTTATATACATTTAGTCGGTAAAGTTTCACTTGATTTCTGAGCACTGACAATCTCTGATTGTCATTGCATCCCTATAGGATAATCATTAGCAATGCATTCAAATTATTCATAATAACTCTATTTTTTCACTGAAGCTTGCCTTAATTCGTGACCAGCGGCAATCCTTTTATTCCCGGTTTTCAATGCATTTCTATAGCAAAATCATTAACAATGCATTTAAAGTATACGTTATTATACGCACTATTCTGCCAGGAACGATTGCATTAATTCCTGACCACTAACAACCACTTTCTTCCTGATTTTCCATGCATTTCTACATCAAAATCATTAGCAATGCATTCACATTATACATATTATACCCGTCTATCTGTCAGTAATACTTACCTTAATTTCTGACCGATGAAAACCTCATTTTTCCTGATTTTCGATGCTCAGTATATTGAATGTCGTAACTTGCTTAAACAAATCTTAGATTTAAAAAAATGCATAACTTTGTGTTTTAATCATTAATACCCCCCACCCACACCGTCATATCTATTTAGTTTGCTAGTGCACAAAATGACTAAAACCAAACAGGAGAATGGTGGAGTAGCAGTGAAGTCAGTGGGCAGTAATAAGGAAAACCGAAACCTTGCCTACGTATAACGGGTTCAAATGCCGTCTTATATTGATTATATCCCATATCTGCCAAACGCCTGTCGTAGAGTATTGATTAACATGCTTTTCTCACAAGCCATGGTTAGTAGGTTTCTACACAGGTGATGCATAAACTGGACATTGTATTTAAGTTGGGTCAGTACAACGAATAATGGCGTGCGGTTTTGCATAACGGTTAACACCACGAAAGAAGGAATCGGCGAAACGAGTTCGAGTTTTGCTGGCGCTGTTTATGTCCACACTAATGTCGTTGGGGAAAGGCATGAATGTACTTCTCCCTGCTCTCTGCCCCAGCACCAGAGATGTTGACAAAATGTATCATCATTGGCATATCACGATGGTTGACGGAGAAGAGAGTGGGTGAGTGAACACTTGGGCAAATAACACTCACACAACTACCTTACCTGCCCAAGAAATAGCAAAAAGGCCGTTACATCCATTGTTAACCTCGACAAGATCTAATACATCAATAACAACGGACATACCGTATATATTCGAATATAAAACGAGGTATTTTACTAAATCAGCCCAAAATCAGCAGGTCGACTTATATTCAGGTCAGTCAAAAATGGCCAATGTCTTTGCCTATATGAACACAGCGTCGATAGACACAATGCATATTAGCGAGCGATAATGCCCGTTGTTTTAACTAAATTCATTACCATGGTTTTATATAACTGCTATGTAGGTAGTATAGTAGTAGTATTGTGTAATAACCATTTCATATAAATTCTTGAGGTAGATTCGTCATTACTGAGGAGAATTTCACTTTTACGACCTGAAAACAACGATCGATATGTTGAAGATGAAAGAAATTTATGTTTTGGTGACATCTGACCTAGAGCCATAAACGGTGTATTCATAAGAAGGAGATATCTCCCATGACGACGTTATGACAAAATAACAGACAGCTTATATTCGAGTTAGTCGATTTTCTGAAATTTTCCGAATTCGTCTTATACCCACGGTCGACATACATTCAAGAATATATGGTAATCTATTCTGTTATTGCCATTGTTACTCTATTAATCTATTTATGAAATTCACAATACGCAATCTGATTGCTTGACAGAGATTACCATTTGAGGACAGTTATCTTGTTTTCTTTCATCTTATTGTTGCTTCTTGGCTTCTTGGTCGAATACCACCCCCGACAGTTAAAATATGTAGCCTGAAGTCAAAAAGGTAATGATAAAAATAATCTCAGAATTCAAATAACTTGACACTATTGCTGCTACTACCATGTAGTAAACAAACAATATGGGGTGCAGAATTGGAAGAGAGGAGTAGCAGTATAACTATAAATTTAGGCACTCTCTAACCTTTAGGCTTCCGTGGCCGAATCAGTTAAGGCGCCGTCCATATAAGATGAGCTCTAGGGATATGAGATGTAAGTTCAAATCTAACTATAAGTTACTTATTTATCCCGGTTTCACGTTACTTATTTTACCAGTATGTCGACTTGGAATGTTGTGGGAGAAAATAAGATGAAGAAAACTAGTCAAAAATTTATAATGAAAATACTTCATCCCGGGATAGATGCGAGTTCAATTCTCATCAGAATACTTAAGGCTATTTACTTTGAAGGTTTCAAAAAATATTCAACCTGTGAACGTTGTGGCAAAGACAGCAATAAAATAAAGAAAACTAGTCAACATTTGATAATTAAAATACTTTAAATAAAAAAGATTCTAGTACAGTGGTTCCCAATCATTTCAAGGCCATTCCCACTTTTGTCAATAAGATTACTAGTTTTTACCCCTTCCATTCAAGCAAGTTGCAACAAAGAATAATTTCAAATAATTATTTTATTTTACGTATAATTACACAGCTTTATAATAAGAATTACTTTAATTTTATAATTGTACAGCTGCTACTGTGTATTTGTTACTCAAAGAAAGCAAGCGAAAATAATTAGGAACACATAATTTGAAATTCCAATTTATTAAAAAAGAAAATTCTGCTATCGGAGCTGATATACACATTAATGGGATCTCAGTCCGTGTTCTTAAAATAATTTAATAAACAGCGCTGGTAAGGAAAATTCAGACGTTGCGCAGTTATACTCCATCTTGCATCACACATCCCCACTACTCTTAAGCCAAAAACATTCACCGCGTCTTTTATTTTTACCTAATAGCCTTGGACTACATACCCCCCCTCCCTTGGGAACCACTGATCTAGTACCTCGTTAATATGTTAATATTAAATCGAGAATACACTAGAGCCCAGAAAGAGGGGTAGATTGTTGAGTGCAATTTTTTTTTCTCTATCGGTGATAATTTTAGCCTATCTGTAACCCAGAGGCATCAACGTTTCTCACTTTACTAACCGTATCTATCAGAATTGAAAATGAAGATGTATGCGTGCCTTTCAACGAACTATAAATAACCTCGAAAGCTACAGATGAACTATCGCTCTCCGGTAATCAAATTAAGTTTTTTATCGCTAATGTCGGCTATCATCTTCAAATACAATTTATTACATTTAGTTTAACTGTTTTCACTTGATATTCGCCCCACAACCCATCCCAGGTCACAAATCTCTAAGATAAAGACGAAGAAAATCGGGGAGACCAATATCTTTCGCAAATGAATGTAGAGTTCTTTTGCCGTCACCCCATTCTGCCAGAATACCTGGCGCGTCTTTCTCTTAGCAGATTTTTCTTCAATTCGGTTGCTATCATTATTCATTAAAAAACTGATAGCATTCTGAGATATTTTCTTTATCCTAGCTACAACCATGAACTCCCGCTACCCGACTGGAAAATAACAAAAACAAAAATATCGGTCATTATTTTCCCCTACGCCTCACTACTAAAATAGAATAAGATTTCCCGGCATCCACTGGTTTCTCATCATCTATTCAATTGCAAAATGGTATGTTCCCAGATTATAAATTAAATTTCCCATACTATGAATCAGGGGTCAACAAACTACGGGACACGGGCCAAAACCGGCCCGCGGTCTCATTTCATCCGGCCCACCGACTCCATTGAATATTTGACGTTGCATACAAAAACTCTTTGTTTTACTTATCTATCTTTGGTTAGCAAACAATACGATTCAGAATTGAAGAAAAAAAGAAAAAATCTCATTTTTGCCGAGACCTTAAATAAGCCAATGTTTTATAGCTAAACATATTTTAACACTGCGTTCCTGCTGGTCTATTAATATACTCGGCTAACTAAGGCATTAGATGTTTTATCCCGTCATGCAAGTTTTCATTGATTGATAGTACATGGAGGTTTATATAGGTATATACTCCCATCATGAAAAACATTAAGTAATCTTTTTAAAAAACAAGCTGATGCCATAGCTTAGTATAATCATTGTTTCATGCTTTATTCGCCTTGGCCTTTCTAATCCGGCCCTTTCTAATCCGGCCCGTCTCCAAAATAGTTTGTCGACCCTTGCTACAAATGGTTAAATATATGAATATAAGCACACAAGTGTGTGTGTGTGTGTGTGTGTATGTGTGTGTGTGTGTGTGTGTGTGTTTACATGATCATGAGTGTAGCTATTTACATACATATATAACTGTTGGACGTTTCGCCGAATGACGCTTCACCGACAGACACTTAGCATACAGACAGTTAGCCGACAGACGTTTCGTTGAGCGGCCGTTTAGCCGAAAACCTTTTTTGCCGAATTGATCTTTCGCAAACTGGGTTTTCAAGCTTTTTTGTCTTTTTTTTTTTACTTAAATCACGTTTTCATATTGCAATAAATAAATAAATAAATAAAATTACTCAAACATATGTTGATTTAAAGTAAAATCTATGTTATTTGTTGTTATCTTTATCCATTGACCATTTAGAGGTTTAAAAAAAACAATGAAATTTTTCAAAAATAATTTTATGGTACATGTTAGACGACATTGGAAGAGCAGCATGATAATATAAAACAAATATTCTAAACTAAAATTTTACGAATGATTAGAAATATCCAGCAGGAAATCGATACCCTATTTTAAAAACGTTATTACAGTGAACCCTCGCCATAACGAACTAATTGGGGGGGGGGAAGGAGTGTTCGTTAAAACAGTGTTTCTGTGGAGTTCGAGCTTTCTCTTCACGTTAAATGTTTACGTCTTATCCATTTCATTTGAGGTTTTATTAAAAAAAATGACTGAATTCGCTAAAGTGGAAAAGTTCATTGTTTCAAATGGTGGGTAGGAGATATTTTTCTCAGCAAAATTGTTACCTTTAAGTGGAAAAGTCCATTGTTACAGACAGAAAAACAAACCGAAAAAAATCACACTGTTCCTTATATAGATAGATTAGCATTGGCAGTTAAATGCCATTAGTGAAATGTACGTTCCTGGAGCTATTCCTTCAGGAACGTACATTACACTAATGGTATTCTATCTATATAAGGAACAGTGTGACTTTTTCGGTTTGTTTTTCTGTCTGTAAAAAGTTGTGTCATCTAATGTTCGCATTGTAGTAGTATTCACTACAAATGCTGCGTTATCAGCAGCTTGAGCAGCATTATGCCTTAATTTGAAATCGTACTTGAAAATTAGTCCGACTTCTTCCAGAGATTTGCAAAATGGTACGGACCATTGCTTGTTTAGGGCTAAAAAAACCTCCAATAATAATGAATGATATCTCTTTTTACATTGAATCTGAAAAAAGGCAATTACATTACTAAATCTTCCACGTTTAGCATTAGTGTCTGCAAGTTAATCTCCGTGAAGAAATTCACGGATATATTTAAATTTCTATGAATTCGTTTCAGTGGAAGAGTCCATAGTTTCAAATGGAGGGTAGGAGATATTTTATCAACAAAATTGTTACCTTTAAATGGATGAGTTCATTGATACGGACAGAAAGCAAAACATTACACCGTTCATTTTATAAGTAGATTAACTGAGCATAAATTGGTATCAGACAATCGATACTGGGAGGTCCAATAAGGATCGAACCTAGTAACAACAGGCAGCAAGTTTAGCTTAATGTTAATTGCTATAAGACGTGCGTCCTGATCCGTTTTTTTTTCTTATGATTTATTAACTTAGCATAGTTTGGTATCAGACCATCAATAGTGGGAAATCCAATGATCAAACCCACTAACAACAGGCAGCAAGATTAGCTTGTTAGTCTTTGCTATACGAGGTGCGTCCTGATCCATTTTTTTTCATATGATCTACTCGTTATACCCAGAGAAACAAAATTCACGGATATATTTGGATTTTTACGTGATGCTTCTTTTTTTTTGGAAAAAGAAAATACTGAATTCGTTTATCTGGAAGAGTCCATAGTTTCAAGAGTTGGGTAAGAGGTATTTTTATCAGCAAAAATGTTACCTTGGGTGGAAGTGTCCAGTGTTACGGAGAAAGAATCCAAGAAAATCACTCTGTTCATTATATAAGTAGATGATGTAAAAAAAAAACGACATTTCATGTGTAACAACCTAATACAACGTCGTGACGCAATCATCCGGAAAGGCATAACATTTCAAAAGTAACCTTGAAAAACCCCCAGTCACAGAAAGGGAACACAATCCGCAGATGGTCATAAATACCCCTTTTTTACTGGAGAAACTACTTGTCCAAGAGTGTGGTACATATTATGGTACATTTATCTCGAAATGCTGGCGACAATTACTTCTTTGCACAGCTGTACGTAATATCTTTTTACATAGCTTCACATTTAGCACTTACCATCAGAGTCATTTGAAAGTGCTAATGTTCAGTTGGCGACACAAATTCCAATGAGGATCGTGCCTCGTAAAAAGAATTTGCAGCTCGCGACGGCATAATTTACCAACCCCACCCACTTTAGTCACCCAAGAATCACAGACAAAGTTCAGGGTTTTCACTGGGGGGGGGGGCGTTGATGCGTTGCTGGAATTTGTGGCTCATCTGTAAGTCATTCTAGTCTCAGCATCACCGAGTTATCCAAAGAGGCGGAGATTTGCAAAATTGGAACGGAGCGTGGCTTGTTTTTAACTTGTCGTACAGGCATTTGCCCTCACCAAAAATGACGGAACCTTGATGTGGTTTCTGCCCCCATACAGACAATAATGTTTTCGAGGAATAAATAGAAGAGATACTTGGTTTTACATGTAATAACTAGAGAGCACTATGAGAGTGCATACCTCTGCCAACGCGATTGTCACTAAAACCTGAATTAGTTTATATATAGCTACGATGCAACTGTAAAAGATTCATGTATCCGCCCCAAAATGTATTTCCTCGAGATGTTAAATTCATTGAGAACCTTTGGAGATATTATGTGGACAAACTGACAGACTGACAGACAGACATACACGAGTGAATACATATACCTTTTCCAACTTCGTTGGTAGAGGTATCAAGCCTGTTTTTGAGGCACATCTAAACATCAGTACTTTCTTATCTTCTCAAGATTCGATCTCTACATTCTACTAATTTTACAGAATTCAAGATATGTTGTATATGACACTTTTTAATTTAAAAAAGAAATGTTCGTGCGCAATAGACACCAAACTAAAATTTGTCAATTCTTTTAAAACTTGCGAATAAAAATATTTAGACTATAGTTATTTACTAAGCTTAGTACAAGGCCAGAAGTATGATGTACTCAGTGAAGATCGAACTCGTAATGATGTCCTAGACTAGTTTGCTAATCATTAACCCCGACGATTCACCAACATATTTTGACAATAAATCTTATTAAAACTAATCTAGCCGTTTCGAAATGCCTGCGTTCTACATGCAACAGACTAACGACACAAAATTTGTATAAGGACTTGACAGCAGATGTCTAAAATAAATATAATAATTAAAATGTAAAATTAATTGTTATCGGTAGATTTAATTAAACACACTTTAATTCTAAATTCGTATCTTAATAGTTTAGAAAGCAATTTTCCATACAATCAAAATCGGTTTGACTGTTTAGACAGACTTATAAGATCAGAATCTTCAACACCAACGGGAAGGCCGTCCTCCTGTATGGATCTGAGTCATGGAGAGTGACTAACACCATTACCAACAAGTTCCGGACTTTCGTCAACAGATGCCTACGACACATCCTGAACATTAGGTGGCCTGAGATTTCCGAGGCCAATCTGAATGTGAAGAAGTGAAAGGGGGGATGGATTAGACACACCCTATGCAAACCGGTTGACAATGTCAGAGGGCAGGCACTGGACTGGAATCCACAGGGGAAGAGAAAGGTGCGGAGACCAAAGCGGACTTGGAGAAGATCAGTCAAGAGGCAAAGGCAACCGGACTACCATGGGCCTAGTTGGAAGGATTTGCCCAGAATCGAGTCCACCGGCGTGGTGTGCTTGCGACCCTATGCTCGACAAATAGACTACAGGAATAAACTAAACTAAACTAAGTCCACATCAATCAAACATTATAACAGTCTTATCATTGCGCTTAAAGGTTTCAGATTTGATTTGTCACGAGATTTATATGTTTTTAGTTAGCTATTTATTTAAAGACGACACTGGATTGATTATTTCAGTACATAAGGAATATCCATTTTGAACCATCTTTCGGCAATTTAAGGCTGAGCTCAAGCCGGCACTTTAAGGCTGACCTCAAATGGGGAGACTAAGATTATGAAAGGACATATTAAGATTATTAAGAAATATTGCGCAATATCAATTTTCAATGTTAAATGTTACAGACGTCATGACGATGGCTTCAATACAGAGAAATATATGGAGGTAACAAAAAGACTTCTGGGTTCTGGGCAGAACTAACTCTCACCGATACCATTTATTTTTACAAGTGAAATATACTGTAGGTGGGAGCACATTGAAGGAAATGACACGTCACCTATAAGTTTACACACCGACATCTAACCATTCCCAACGAACTATCCATTTTGGAACCATCTTTACCACCAGTCAGCACTTTAAGGCTGAGCTCAAGTGATAGAGGAACGGACAATAGTGTAAGGCTTAATCGATTTATTAATATAATAATTAAGTTTAATAGTTGTCCTCGCCGTGTAGCAGCGTTAGTAATCTAATCTCGCTTCTCATTACTACTATAATGAGGTTGATCTTCACTGGGAGCGCAACACTTATGGCTCTGTGCTGGACTATGTAAATATCAATATATATGATATTGGCGCATCGCCGTAATATAATGTTTAACGCTCCAGTTTTGCAGACCCTTTCTTATTGTAGTGAGTTCGATCTTCCTTGGGTGTCCCACACTCGAGGCCTTGTGTTCCACTAAGCTTAGTAAATATCAATATATATGATATAGGCGACCTACCGTAGTATAATGTTCAGCAAGAGTGCCCAGAAACCCTTTCTTACTGCAGTGAGTTCAATCTTCACCGCCGCCACTTCACGTGTTGCCCTGTGCTGTTCAAAGCTAGGCTTAGTAAATAATAACAAGTAGAATAGGGGTCTTCATCGTGGAGCAGTGGTTAGTAATTTAGTCTTGCAGCCCATTACTACTGTAATCCTCATTGGGTGCACCATACTTGTGGCATTGTACCGTAATAAGCCAAGCTTAGTAAATATCAATATTTGTCACCACGCCGTGGAGTAGTGGTTAGCAAGCTAGTTTCACAGAGCATTACTTCTGTAGTGAATTTGATCATCACTGGGTGCCCCGTATTTGTGGCCTTGTATCGTGCTAAGCTAAGCTTAATGAACGTCAATATTTGGCATCACGCCGTGGAGTAATGATTAGAAAACAATTATGTCATTGCAAAGGATTTGCATTATAATATAAAAGTAGAGGATCAAATAAACAGCAGTTTAGGAAGAGAGAAGAGGAAGCAACTATATTGGGGGATCAAGAGAGAGAGGGGGGAGAGAGAGAGAGAGAACAATAAACAGGGAGAAAAAAGAGAGAGAATGTGGTATCCTAGCTAAGAAACTAACAGAGAAAGAAGGGGGGAAATAAAGAAAAAGAGGATGTGGTGGCATTGATACTGGGTTTGTAGAAAAGCAGGGAGCTTTGCTGTGGCGATTTCGGAGGGAGAGAAAAGAAGAAACAGGATGACAGAGGAAGCAGACGAGAATGGCTACCAGGCGTTTCGTAATGGTTGTATAACCAATTCTATTTCAACTGCTCATCCTGCTTCAATTGTTGATATTGGCGAGAATCCTTTCGGATTCCACCGTGATCTACCACAGGCAAAATCCCCCAGCCCAGAAAATAAATAACTTACATTCGCCACGCTTTCAAGCCTGGCTTGAATCCACTACATGTTTTTCTATTGCACTCATCGGGGTAATAAAATGCTTTGCGTTATCATCTATGGCTTGAGTGGCTTGTAAGCAGTCTGAAGGACGTAACATATGAGGTTCATTTCAATCCAAATTACCACGGTGCTTTGGATTGGAATGAACCTCAGATTTGACATCCTTCAGACCGCTTACAAGACTCTTGAGCCATAGATGATAACGCCAGGTTCCGTATCAGTCATTATAGCTTTGACGAAGAAACCTAAAGGCAACAGGAGTTTTCATCTAGCGCTCATTACGGTATTTGTAAAATAGAGAAAATGCTGATTCACTCTTTATTAATTTTCGGCTAGTCTTTTCTTCATTTCTCTTATTCTTCCCTTATTTGATTTTATGAAATCTCTATAAAATATCATTCGATTTCCTGTGATGTTATATTTGAAGTTTATTCCTTGGTAACGCCGGGCTCGCCAGCTAGTAAGGTAGCTTCCAAGGTGGACGCGCGTTCGATCCCCGCACA
>VCCN01003880.1:7996082-8009406 GCA_006491835.1 Architeuthis dux
GAAGATAAGCCTTTATGCATTTCGCCGCTGCGAGTGGCATCATCAGAAGAAGTTTGAACAGAAAAGTGCAACCATCCATGTGGGGATAGTCGAAAGAAGTGAAAAATGCTACTTGGTCTTTCTGTTCCTGGTGAGGAAGGGTGGCTGGTGACCTAGTTTTGGGCTGAAAACTCAATGGGAAGGTCATGTAGCAAAGAATGTCCGACAACCGCTGGACAACACGACTCAAAACGTGGATCTCCAGAGATCATATGCAAAATTGTGGCCGGCATAAAATCAGATGACGTGCCGATTTAGACAAGTTCAGAAAATATTGGCTCCGCGACGCCCACCACCGAGAGGTTTGGCTAATCTTGGGGACGCTCTATGTACAACGACGGACGTTAAAATGATGATGATGATGATGATGATGATTATGATGATTATGATGATGATGACGATGATGACAACGATGATGACGATGATGATGACGATGACCGTTATTTTCAATAATATGAGCAACAGCAGGTTGTGGTTTATCCACAAAAAGAAACTGCGCATTAATGTTTAGTTATCTTCTCGAAGTAAATTTAGCTACCTGAGAACTTTTCGGATTGATCGATCATTTCCCCAGTGTTATCGGTATCCAGTTTAACCGAGATATTGTTAATGTTCATATTAACAAACTAGCCTAGTAATGATAGATTAAATGATGGATTATTTACATATGGATAAGTTATGCAAATATATATGTTAGTATCAATATATTTATTGCACCACCCCAAAACAAAAGGCACACATTTTATTTTTCTGTCGATATCCTACGACTCTTCATATTTTCTATTTTTAATAATTTTAAAACAATCTCTTTTTTTTTTTCAATACTAGAAAAATATCATTTTTATTCATGAAAAATCAGAGATGTTTATATTTGTTTTCTGTTCAACTACGAAGACAGCCGTATCAGCAGCAGTAGTAGTAGTAACAGTGATGCAAACGCGAACATACAGACACATAGATAGTTTAATTCTTTAGCGTATGCCAGCACATAAACACAAGCTTTCTTCTCTTTCTATTTGCTTTGGCGTGGCAGAATCAACAGGCAAACATAAAAAGTGACATAGGCTTTTATAGTTTTAGATTTTCTAAGTGAAGAAAAATGACTCCTTCTGTTCATTAAGATTAGATTTAATGTTATTCTACAATGAGACTGTTTATGGCCTTCAATGCAACATTTGACACGCACACGATTTTTGGAAAGGGCAAAACTTGACGTGGCGTCTCTCATCACATTGCCAACTGTTAGAGGTTCGCAATTTTTTGGCTCTATTTCTTTTACTGGAATGGAATTTTTCTATCTGTTGCTGTTCCTCTTTTACATTATTTATTCCTGAATGATTATCATGTCTTTCAGTTTCACCTGCGTCATACTTTTACATTTATTAATGTCTGACATTCTTGGGTCACTGATAGAGAGAGGGGCGGGTATGTATGTGAAAGAGTTTGTGTGTGTGTAGCAGACGAAGATGCATATGCTTTTGTGTACATCAGTGAAAATGGGTAGATATTTACTAAGCTTGTTTAGCCTGGCACAAGGCCACAACAGTGGGGCGCCCGTGAGGATCGAATTCATTTCATTGGGTAATGGTTCACCAGACTAGTTTGTTAACCATTACTCCACGCTTAGCCCAGTTTGGCACAAGGTCACAATAGTGGAGCACCCAGTTAGTCAAATTAAATGTAAGTGTCTGCGTGTGCGTGCCATTATATATGTTCCATGTGCGTGTCAGAAAGAGATATTGATTGTATGCGTCTGTGTATTTTTGAGAATGATTTGGCTCAAAACGAGAGGGGCAAGATACTGTTTATGTCTGTGCACGAGAGAGAGAGAGAGAGAGAGATAACTGAGCAGGTAGACAGAGAGAGGCTGATCATGTGTAGTATATGTAATGTTTATGTGTGCATGTATATGTATATGTGTGTGTTATGTCAATAAACATGCCCTATCATAACCTAACCATCATTCCCCATTCTGTGTTTAAGAAAAGAAACGGAGAGAAACAAAGTCACGTGTTTGCAGGGCAATTGCCCGGTCAAGAGAAACCTTCCCAGTTCCCACTTCCGAGCTCCCGTTTTCGGTCACGCGTTTATTGTATATATGTGTGTGTGTGTGTGTGTGTGTGTGTGTGTGTGTGTGTGTGTGTGTGTGTGTACATGTACATAAAAGTAATAAGTGCCCTTACGCTGGCTATGGCATCAGTCATCCCTTCTCGGGCTCCACATTATTACAAGTTTCTCTTGTCTCGGCTTGCGATATGTGATATAGACTCAGTGGCGACAAACATCCAAAGTGTCGTCACTCACTTCCCCATTCTCGTTCACGGCACCTGGTATTCCCAATCAGTCACTCATCTAACTTCTGACCAGGCTCGACATTGCTTAACTTCGGTGATCGCACGAGTACTGATATATCTAACGTGATTTGGCCGTAAGCGTACTTGTATATAGAAAGGGAATTATTCTATGCTGGTGGATATGTCGCCAAAAGCAAAGAGACGGACAGATTGCACAGCATCTACGTATTTGCATAGAAGCAGAGAAGACACATCTTGTATGTTTCTCTGAATGTACGGGAGTGCGTGGTTGTTAACATGCCCGTGTATAAATGAATATCTGTTCTTTTGTCTCCAATTTCCTCTTTGCTTTAACATGAGATGTCCACCCTACTCAAACGTCATTCCCATCTCTACCGCCGTCAGTATCAATTGCCCGTAGGATGTTCTTTGTTGTTCTCAATTCTTAGACTATAAAAGCTAGCTTCCACTTCATTGACGTCTCCGGGACAACAAAGGCCAACTGAAGAGAATTGTCCGCGTTTTGACAAAACAGATTCCAAGTAGGATTTTAAAATTAGAATTTCTAAACATACATTGACGCAATATGACTGTGTTTTGTCGTGTCCGCAGATTCTTGAAAGGCAACAAAAGAACGGGTTTTCTTTTCAGTAGCTGCATCAGTGACAAGATAAATAATGTTTAAAAAATATGTTTTTTCATTGCCAAGAGATACATGTATATAAATAATGTTTTAAAAAATTATGATCAACAGGTCTGTTTAGTCACTCAATAGAAACCGTCACGTGACTAACGTCTTTTGGTCGCATGTCGTGTTGGGGGTGATCAATTAAAAAAAATTGGAAAAAGGGGTGATCAATGAATAAGTTACTTCTCTCGCCCTTTTTGGGGCAGTGATCACTAGCACAGTCCAGATTTAAGAAAAAACAATGGTGAAACTAAGGGACCAATTTAGCATAAACTTTGTTTCACTGTGCCACACACTAAAAACCTTCTTTTTTTTTGGGGGGGGGGTAAAAAACAAAAATACTTAAGGAGTAAATGTTTAAATCTTCAGCGCTCTAGCTCCATTGGAGCGGCCTGTACGCGTGATAGATACATAGTCAGCCAGCCAGCTAGTCAGCCAGCCGGACCAACTTGAAAACTAAAGAAACCTTTGTTGACAGTTCTGATGACAGTTTTTGTTGACGGTTTCTAATTTGTGCACATTAAAAATGTAACTTCTTCATCGGTTCTCATCTGATCACTGGAGTTAAGCAGCATCAAACCTGACCTCTTAAATGGGTGACCTCTTAGGAACACCAGGCACTGGAAGCAGTTTGTAACCTTGCGCCAGACTAAGCAAAGCTTAGTAATTACTTCTCATCTGATCGCTAAAGTTAAGCAGCATCAAACCTGACCAGCACTCAGATGAGTGACTTATATAATACATAGAACTGTAAGCAGTTTGTAAACTTGTGACCTTGTGCCAGACTAAGCAAAGCTTAGTAAATAAATAAAAAATGTGTCTTCTTGGCCTCAGGACCAAGACGTAACACTTAAACTAATTCTAACAATAAAAGCTGTCTTGAATCTAAATTCTAATGACAGACATAGGTGATGATGATAATCTTTTTTCTCTTTTAGGGGCCAAAATCAAGAGAGAAATTTTATTTTTCAATTTTAATAGTCAAAATAGAAGGGAAATTTTTTCTGCACTTTTAGGGGTCTAAATCGGGGTGAGTGAACCCTTTTTTACTTTTTCGGGTCAAATTCGAGGGGGAAACTTTTCACTTATAGGGGTCAGAAGCAAAGGGGGACTTTTTCTCTTTCAGGGGTCAAGAGCGAAGGGAAATTCTTTTCTTTTTAGGAGTGTAAAGCAAGGTGAAATAGTGTTGTTATATTTGCAATCATTCCCCCCACCCGGGTATTATTGCTTGTGTCAGTAGCGGACTGGCCCGATGACAAGTGGGCCCAGTAGACATTAGACATTAGACAATATGTTAAAAATGTTAATGACCTTTTAATGGCATGAAAATATAATAGAAGTTCTATTATATTTTATATTCTAATACCCGTTCTAATTGGCCGTATTCCCCACTCCCAAGCTGGAGGACTCAGGGATAGTATGGCAATATATAAACTTTTACAAATGAAAATTTAAGCTGTTTATATATGGGATGATTCTTTTTGTATTGTGCTTCTATTCACACAAATGCATACAAATATTATTACTGTAATTATGCAACGAATTTATGTTGAATTACTATTTTAATAAGAAAATATCATTTTTCGGGGATATTTATTATTTAAGAATATATAAATAACTATTTATCATTAACATGACATACAAATACAGTAATCTTCTTTTTGCGTTTAAAAGTTGTTTTTTTTATAGATGTTTATGAAAGATGCAAATACAAAAAGAAAAAAAACTGGAATCCTAAATAGTCTGGCAGAGATCTTACTAGCTGAGTTTAGCGACTGATTGGACTTCTCAACTTATCGTTCTGCACTTTAGGATCCAATCTATCTGTAGTTAGCGTCCTAAAACTGGTGTGTGAGGAAAGAATTACATTTTAAGTAGTGGTACAAAGTTTTGTTTCAAAAGATATGAAAGCTTTATGAATGTGTAGCTTTTGACTTTCAGAATGATAGCAGGTAATAAAGTAATTAGTATTTGTTCTTATGTTCCAGGCCCCCTTGGTCATTTCTCACCAGAAGTGAGAACATATAAAATTGGTTGCAGAGTTGTACGATACCGATCTTGTGATGGGATCACGTGCGAACGGCTTCTTGTAGATTTCGGAGCCTACTTTCCTTACGGATTTTATGCGTGGGTCGGACTTCATTTTGAATATGTAGTAAGCCCCAATTTTATTAGGGTGATACAATTTGTCAGTTTTAAACCCTTCGACCTTCTTCCTTTCGGATAATCCCTAAAACACCGGGCGCTTTTCTAATACGAAACGTACACACAACATATTTATGCCATTGGATAGAAAATGTTTCACTTAGTAAGATGTCTAGAGCGATTTTAGTTTCATGCTATATAATTAAATTTAAAATTAATACTTTCGGCGGATCATTGTATTTCCTTTGGGACAATATGACGTCAGGAGAAAAATATTGTGAGCTTACCGGAAATCAGAGGCGTCCGGGCTTCTAGGAATCTACCCTTCTTTCGATATAAATGGAGATTAGCCCAAAATGTAAGGTTAATATTGATAAATTCATTGTAAATTCATAGCCTGTTTCATGAAACTAAAATCGCTTCAGACCCTAGAATCACGCTTTGTACAATACAAACAGTTGTATAAAGATGTATCCTTCTTGGAACCAGCAAAGCTTAAAACTATTGCAGAGAAGGGCCTTGAAGATGAAGCATTGGGAGGTATTATTAAATCAGCAAAGATCAAGTAATATTGGAATTGTTTTCTTTTGCTTCAAACTTTGATGTATTAAAGCTATTGCTTAATGATAGTGAGAATATGGATTCCAGTTGCAATAATTGTAAAGTTTGCAGCACTTTCCCATCGTGTACTAAAGATTCTGACATCCAACAGACTTCATGACAAGGCATATGATAACCTTTATGAACTTTATAAAGTCATCTGCACACTATCAGTTACTCAAGTCCAATGTGAGAGGACATTTTCAAAGCTAAAGATCACAAAGACAATGTTAAGAAATTCGCTGCCTGAGGAGAACTTGGAATCATACATGTTGAAAAGGAATTGTTAGATGAATTGGATGCAGAAGCAATTATTGACAGATTCGCACAATCATCTAGTGAATACAAACGATTGCTCGTAATATAGTGGACTGAATGCAATACACTTTTGTACTTTTGAACTATCTGTTAATGTGTAAAGTGTGCAGTACAAGTAAACTATTTAAAAATAGCCACCAGTTATTTAAATTTTTTTAAAAAGATTTTAAAATTCAATTATAACATTCTGTATTTACATTTGATATCTACTGTATACTGCCAGTAATATGTACAGTACATGCACACTGTAATCATTTATATATTTTTGAAAATTTTATTTATTCGTTATAAAAATTAAATGATAGCATTGTTGTTGTGGGTAGACCCCTTTGTCTCCTGGCAACCAATATATTTGGACCCAGTCCGCCACTGGCTAGTGTTAAATATTTCATAAATATTAAACTAATCTAGTTTAACGTAACATACAATTCTATTTCTACTAAGTTACGTCACCAGACGTCACTGATGACGTAAGCGTAAAAGAAGACATCTGCACGTTGCTAATTATTATATGTGTGGATTTTATTATTGTCCTTTTCCTTCTGTGGTAGTGCGCATGCGCACTTGTATTTAAGGACACAATTGTTTTCGACAAGAATGGTCTCTTTTGATATCCAAATCCCATTGGTTATCTTTGGTCAGTAGGAGACTAGGCCATTGTCATCGTTTCTCCGTGTCCTTATCAATAACTAAGTTGACATTTCAGCCCACGTTTTAAATGTGTAATGAAAAGCAATCACTACAAAAGAGAAAGAAACGAAAGAAAGAAAAAATGTTTGTTTGGAAGTTAAGGAAAAAAATGCTTTTGGTGTCTTCCTTTCGGTATTCCATTTTTTTTATTTCTTACCTTTCATCTACACGCTCCTCTTTATCCAACCCATCTTCTATCATCCACGCACCAGAAAATCTGGGACAAAATCTTCTTTCTGTACTAAATTTCTTCGACTGGGGTTTTCTGCAAACAGAAAAGCCAGAACTTTCATTTATTTTTCTTTAAACTTTATTACCTACTCGGGTTTCTTTTCAGCATTTTGTCCTTTTTAGATACCCAGGTCTGTCGTGCTTGGTACGCAATAATTGATGATGCGTACGGTAAAGGCGTAATAACCAATGCATATAGACATTTCAGGTTCACATTGGAACACAAGGAGACTCACACAAACGCATGCACCCAATCACGCACACACAATCTGTTCTATGCATTATATTATATTAATCAGATTATACAAATAACATCTGTTGTGGAGTGCATCGTAATTGTGTCTGTGTGCATGTTTCATGTGTAGATGTGTGTGTGTTTTTATTTATATATATGTCTATATGTAGATGTATTTATATGCGTATTTTTGTGTGTATATGTATTTTATATATGTGTAAGTTTGTATATGTGTGTATGCGTTTATAGATACACACACAGGCCCCCATTTCCAGAAGAAAACAACACACGCAACATTCAAATAAATCAACCTTATCTAGGCAACATCTCCATCCCTACACTAGAAAAAAAAGAAATTCCCTTTGCGATCCCATACTGGGCACAAAGATAGCCAAAAACCCGACCTTCTGATCACCTACATCCTGGGCTGGTTCATCGCCACTCCCCACCCTTCTCCTACTAACAACACTCTCTTTAGTTCCCATATTCAGTATATATTTTCACACAAACATGTGAGGAGTCGGACTGCACACACTGGAGTCTTCTACACTGCAAAAGAGCTCCTGAAGACGCCGAATGAAACTCGGCGAAATGCATCAAGGCTTATCATAATGATAATACATATGTTTGAGACGTAACGCGCTTTTTCCAATCTTTCATTTCCGCATTGTCAAATAACTTCTACCATTCTGTCGGATTACCCTACATCCACACAACATAGAGACAAAGAGATACATTTGGATTGAGAGGTGTGGGTTCTTTTAGTTTACTGGGAAGTCTGTAGGAAGTATTTTTATCAGCAAACGTTTACCCCCACCCCCATTGGAAGAGATCAAGAAAATCACACTGACTAACAAAGGAAGTATTTTTATTAGCAAAATGTTAAACCCCCATTGGAAGAGTCCAGTGTTACGGACAGCGAACCAAGAAAATCACACTGTTCATTATTAGAGTAGTTACACCGCTACCAGAAAATCCGTCCTCAACTACAATTTCTCTTGTTTTAAAAAACATATCACCCCAGTTGGATTCGAACCACAAACCTCATGATTAATACCTGTAAGCTTTAAACGACATTCGACTGCGCCACGAAGAATATATCAGGCGACGGATTTATTTCTGATTAGAAATCATATGTACCTGACTTTTAAAATCTGTTTTTCATTTCCCATGCTTAAACCCTTGTTATATGATTACAAAATATGGGAATTCTTGTTTTTTGTAGCCTAAAACCTTTGCAGGGTCATGTTACATATGCCTGCAAAGTTTCGTCAATTCAGTTCTGCAGTTTAGGCGTGCATTAACTTCTTATAGAGTAATTTTAGCCAAAACATGAGAAAGAAAAAGAAAATTTCCTAAAACTTTGTATCTAGCGTTTTGCAAAAACAGTTTTCGTGATTTGGTATAACAAAAAAAAGTTTCTCACAATAAAAGTCTGTAAACGATGACGTAGATTTTATTAAAATTGGTTGATTTTTACAAAAGCCATTACAAAATTAAATTTGTGTAAAAACTCAACTTAATCATATTAAGGGCACAGTTGCTGCGGTGCCCGATTTACTCATGTTTGTCCACACAATATCTCCAAAAGTTCTCAATTAATTTCAATGATACTTTGTGGAAGGGTGGGCCATAGGCTAAGGTAGCATCGATTACATTTTGGGGTGGATCCAGGAATTTTTACAGTTACCTCCCCTGCATCGTAGCTATATATCGACTGATTTCCATTCAGTCTTTAGTGACAATGCTGTTGGCAGAGGTATGCGCTCCCTGAGTACTTTCCAGTTCAGTTTTGTTTTCTGCAGTCAAAGCTGATTCTTTGAAGATAACAAACAACTTAGTCAGAAACTACTGTCCCGTGGGAGCTACGTTTCCTACTTTGCTTAGAACTACGATATCACGTACATTATTGAAGAAACGTATCTTAAAGGTTTAAGTGTTTCCTTGCACGAGTTATGAAGCCGATGCTATTGGGATGAGAAGCAATCAATTTTTAATCTTATGTTTCAACTGACGTTTGGCAAGCAGAAACACCCTGATAATCTGCTACTTACGGATATGAAAGCCATAACCTCATCTCCATCGTGACATTCAAATATCATTCTGCTGTCATTTCAGATAATCTTAACTTTGAGATAAAACGTCAGACTTATAACGATTCTTAGGAGAAAATATACTAATAAGAATATTAGAAAATCTTCAGTAGATTGATAACTATAGGCAAGTTATGAAGTCAATTTGTTCCGACCTCCGACAATGATAATAATTTATTATTTACCTATCATCTGCCTCATGACATCAGTCTGTCTGGGGCATTTGAATATCCTCCCTCTAGACTGGTTTAAGTGGATGATGTTGAAAAGATCCCTTTCAGGGGGGAAGGATATTAAAGTGATCCATGGAAGTATTCAAGGAATCGGACTTCAACACAGAACTGTTAATCATTCAGTGAATTTTGTAAACATATCGGATGGAGTGCATACACACAGTGTTGCCAATTATTTTCGCGCTAGTTTGACTGCCAAAAAGCGCTAAAAAAGGACTACATTTTTTTAAATAGCCAAAAATGCCCCCAAACCACCAAAAAGACGCTAAAGATTGTCAAATATAGCCTGAAAATAGCTAAAAGTATTTTTTTCATCATTTCACTATATTTAATTATTCATGCTTGTTAAAATATTTTTATATAAGTTAATAGAAAGAATAAAAAATATGCATTTAAAAAATTCATAAGATATCGATAAAAATGAAGAAAAATATATTTTTAAAATAATATTGAGGGAAAAAATTTTCTTTCACAGATCAAAAGCCTGAATGATAATTAGTCGAATAAAACTTATTTTTATTTTTTATTTTATTTTACTTAATTTTCCTGTTTTTTAATCCCAAATTAAGAGTTACGTTTCAGCAGTCCTTGGATATTATTCTAAAAAAGAGAACATAATTAGTGTCTCCAGGGATATATCTGGAAAATGTGTAAAAATCAACGAAAGCATCATTATAAAAATAGATAAATCATCAAACGAATAAAAGATGGGGTAGGAATCATATGAAAAAAAATTGTTCTTCTCCGAAATTATTTTGTTTTAATTCGCCCTTTAATAAATAAGTATCGAAAATTTTATTAAGAACAAATAATATACTGATTTTTGCCAGATTTTTAAAAATTTCCCACAAAAAGCAAATGTCCAAAATTAAGCACCACTTTTTAAAGGAATACCTACAGGAATTTATGTGGCGTGGAGATAATGCATTTAAAAAAGCATGTATTCATATGCGTGAACAGTTTGTCAATTAAATAAAACATTTAAAAATATCTTCAATAAACTATGAAAATGAAAAATATTGAAAATTATTTTCAATTTCAGTGTTCTAGACGTTATAAATATTAAAATTCTAAAACTTCAAAATTTAAAAATAAAACTTAAAATTTTAAAATTAACGGTTTTATGAACGTAGTTCCGTCTTGTGTATTGGTGTATGTCTTCTGATGTACATGTTACGGCTGTTTAGGCCATTTTCAACATATTAACCTTAAGAATATCTTTAACTTTGTCGATTAATTGGAGCATTTAAAAATTAATGCATTCATGTTAGTGAACAATATCTTCTTTAAGTTTATTAATAAAATAATGAATTCCTTTGTTAGAAACCGTCAACGAAAACTGTCACCAAAACTGTCAACATAGGTTTCTTCAGTTTGCAAGAGAGTCTGTGTCTCTCTTGCTGACTAATGAAGTTAGAGTGCTGAAAATCTCAATATTTTCTCATTATTATTTTTTGTTTTTTTGAAAATTCCCACCCAAAAATAGGTTTATGAGGGGGGTCCATTTACATTGTGAGTTTATGCTAAATTGGTCCGTTGGTTTTTAGTGTTAAACGTTAAGGATGTGAATTTAAGAAGGTTCTCCAAAATTTCCAGTCGTATTTCAGAGTGGTTTCTAGGTTTTTCTCGTGGTCGTATGAAGTTGGTTTCTGAAGAGCGCAGACCTAACCATTTTGATAAGGCACTTTATATTTCTTCATTAGTCTCTGAACAGAAAATGACGTTCTTCAACAGGATCTGCAGTTATAAGCTTCTTTTTTCTATCCTGTCAAAGCGAAGCCGTGTTTGCAATATTCCCGCTGGGGCTAGAAAATACGGTCAACAGCGATATTCAACACCCTGAGTCGTAGACACTGACAAACGCCATTGAAACCGATGCAAACACCATTAATAACTTGTAACTACAAAATACCCAGAAGGCACTCAGATTCCACATACCTTTGCCAACGCCATTGTCGCTGAAAATCTGACTGAAAATCAGTTCATTTATAGCTACAATGCAGGGGAGGTATCTATATAAATCCCTGGGTCCGCCCCCAGATTTAACCAATTCTTCCTTAGCCCATGGCCCACCCTTCCACAAAATGTCATTCAAATTCATTGAGCATTTTTGGAGACATTATGTGGACGGAAAGACAGACACGAGTGAATGCACGTACATTTTCCTACTTCCATAGTCTGACTATGTCTACCGGTTTAGTAAACCGATAGAAATCAGATATATTTTTTTCCATTCAAATAGTTCTTCGGGCTATTGAACTCCTTGTTGTTTGTGTTGTTAACACGACGTTTCGGCCGATCCATTAACAACAAGAAGGAGTTCAATTGTCCGAAGAACTATTTTAATGTTAATGTCTCTTCTCAGAACTATAGAAAATATCATTATCGTTTTGTTTTACTTGCTGTTCGTGGAATCAAGTTCAAAACTTTCGGAAGAGGTTCGAAGCGCAAGTGCTTTACAATCTCCACCACGTATAGAGGGTACTTTATTACCAGAAAGAAAATAACGAACTTGATATTACGTTATTCTTTTTAACTGAGACAAAAGTCGACAGGCCTATGAAAGCCCAAATCACTTTCTTTCAGACGAAACTGAAAAAAGTTGAAAGAGAAAGAAAGGGGAAGAGTGAGTGGGCAAAGAAAGAGGAATTTGTTTTTCTTTTTTACATCACATTACGTCATATTATTCTTTTTTTAAATCAATTCTCAAAAGAAATGTGACGTAAGAAAGCGTTCGTAGTTTAAGAAGCTAAGACATTTTTTAACATATCTCATATTGTAAGCGTAGAGTTATGGGGAATACAAATAGATACACACTTGGATACAACCGAAAATGTAGCAAGGCTCGAGAAAATCAGTGAGTGTCCATTTTCAGAGAGTCTTTTTTTTAAACAGCTTTGCATTATTCTTTTTTACTTTTAAATCAATTGGAAACAAATAGTTTTATTACAGAAACAAATGTTGCCAAATGCTGTCAAGAATTGTGTAAACAACGTTTGAGGTTTTGAACAGAGTCTGTTCTTTTTCTTGTTTGCTTTATACCAGATGCGATGGTATTTGCCAGTCTATATGACTAAGCTCTTCATTTGTTTGCGTTTTGTAATAGCAAGGAAATTTGCAGGAGACATGGCCGAGTTGATCGATAATGTCCAACGTGGGCGCCCAGATGCTGCACTGATGGCTTCATCTGTCAGCTACAGCCATCTTTATTAGCGGACGCAGATCTACCGAAAACGAAACCATTAGACATACCGGGTGGGTGAGAATTAATTCCCTATTAGAAATTATATGTAACTTTTGTAAATATTGCTCTATTTTGGTGAAACAAATTTTATGGTATTACTGATTTTAATTGTATGATCCAAAGTAAAGCTAGTTTGACCACAATAAACCAATAAATAATTTTAAAAAAATAAATACCAGTTTCTTTTCACATACCCTGTATATTGCGTTGAAGAAGAGTCAGAGATCTTTGATCTTTCAGTGAAGAGTCGGGTTTCCGAAAATAATTAGCCGAGGTCGGTTATGGTTCAGCTCCCGGTCAGGACAATGGATTGTTATAGTTTTGATCAGGATCTCCGGTTTTGCGCGAAGCAATTTATCTAGCTTGTGTGATTATTGGTATAAATCGTTTTGCCTATGTTTTGTTACGAACTCTACCTTAGTTGAGAAAGACAAATAACTGTAACGAACGTAATGCATACGTTATGAAATCATATTATATATGATATATAGAGACAACGGGGGTAAACACACAC
>VCCN01003880.1:8028055-8038760 GCA_006491835.1 Architeuthis dux
CCCCCCGAATTTGTCCACTAAAAAGGAGAGAAAATCTCCCCCGATGTTGGCCTATAAGAGGAAAAATGTTAAACTATATTTTTTAAAAAGTGCTGTCTGTTTTCGTAATAAAAACATTTACACTGTGTAAACATTCTATTTCTCTCTCCCGTAGAAACATTCTCTATTCTCTACCAATACTTTGGAACACTTACAGAAGCTTATTTACGTCACACTCCGTCATTTACCTACTGGACGTAAAATATGTGTTCAGTTTAGCAGAATACTTGCATTGTGAATCGGGCCCATTCACAATGCAAGCTAAACTGAACACATATGTTACGTTCAGTAGGTAAATGACGGAGTGTGACGTAAATAAGCGTCTGTAAGTGTTCCAAACTCTGGGACTTTTAGTTTTGCCGTGATTCTTACTGCAGACAGACAGACATGCATACATACATACATACATACATACATACAGAATCACACACAAAAAATATATATAGATCAAGCATAGGCGTGCATTGTGGATGTGTAAGTCATATTTTACATGGTACATTTGAATTTTCAGCAAAATAAAAAGTAATATGCAAAAGTCTTTGTTGTTTTATTATTACCACTCTATCATTACCACTCAGACATCAGAAATTACTTCATAATTACAGATTACAATTAAGAAAATCATTAATAGGAATAGGAGGAAAAAATAACTTAATTGCAGTGCAGCAAAACGAAAATTGCGCGTTGCACGCCACTGTGACATACACACATAGGTGTAAACATGTTGCTATCATTATTACTGGAATTGTTTTTCCACGCCTAGAAGTAAACAGGAACTCAAAAATTAAACCTGTTTTTTTTTTCAACTGAAATCTCTATGATTATCTTTAAAATATATAATTCTTATAACTCTTATAAATTCTGCTTTACTCGAAATAAAACTATGCCACCCAGGTCTATAAGATCGAACTCACTTCATCGTTGTAATCGTCTGCTAAACTATCTCGCCAAACATTACTCAACAGTGATGTAATATAGAACATTCTAGAACATTTTAGAACATTTTATTTCAGTGTGAAAAAAAAGTATACAATTTGTATATACAAGCACACATCATAACAATCATATTTACACAATATCTAGAGCCTTAAACCTTTGCGGTGGTGTAATAAACATCATAATTCTTCTTACAATCATTTACATCTGTTGATAGCACTACATATTCCGGTAATCTATTCAAAAGTCCCACCACTCGATTGCTAAAAAGAATTTTCTGATATTCAATCTACTTCGATAGATAGATATAGTGAGCTAGCAGACCATTACTACTGAGTCGTGAGCAATAGATTTCATAGATCCATGTATTCAATTATTTCTGGTATTATAAAATTGCAGTTTCGTATTTTGTGAATATGATCAAAACTTTTCGCAATGTTTTACTCCGATAAAAATGTTGCTTAAATTCATACCTGGTATCTTGGAGAAAAGTGCTGAAAGGGAGGTGCTTTTAAAAACTGATTCTTTAGAGTAAAGACGAACAAGATAAATAGTCCGGAGACCAGCAGGGGTTAGCGTGCACCTCCCCCTATGATTCTACATGTAGGGTACCAAAATGTTCCTTAGGATGTCCTCTTTCAGAAAAAAGATGTTCCCAAGAGAAATGTTGGGAAGAACTACCTGATTTGCATAAAACAAAATGGTCGCTATCCCACAGCAAAAAAAAGACTTTCATATTTCGTCTCCCAATTGACATATCTGAGTACTTTAAAAGCTAAATCATGGTTTTCCGACTGATGGAATTCTCTTTCTAATGATGTCCCACAGCAAAAAAAAGACTTTCATATTTCGTCTCCCAATTGACATATCTGAGTACTTTAAAAGCTAAATCATGGTTTTCCGACTGATGGATGATCTTCATCATGAATTCAATCTAAAATCGATAGACCTTGACCTATAAAGAACACATATACTTGATATATCATTGTAAAATACTGGAATACCTAAAACTCAAAAATTACTTTTATGGTAAGAGAAAGTGTATTTATGGACTCCTCATGTCGGTAAACCATGATTTAGCTTTTAAAGTACTCAGATATGTCAATTGGGAGGCGAAATATGGAAGTCTTTCTTTCTGTTTTTGGTGTGTGATAGCGGCCATTTTGTTTCATGCAATTGGGGTAGTTCTTCCCAACCTTTTTCTTGGGAACGTCTTATTTCTGAAAGAGGACATCCTAAGGAACATTTTGATATCCTAAATGTAGAATCATGGGGGATGCTGTTGGCCCCCGGACTAAAAACACTTAGAGTTAAGCGATGGTTAACAAGCTTGTCGCACAGACCATTTGCTTATGTAGTGAGTTCTCCACTAAGTGCCCAACTATTATAGTACCAGACTTAGCTAAGCTTAGTAAATATCTACAGGACGGCTGTTGTCGAGCGTTGATTGATAAACCTTTCCCACAAACGGTTGATAGTGAAGTGAGTTCGATCCTCGCGAGGTAATCTGTTATTATTACCCTGTACTAGATTTAGTTAAGCTTAGTAAGTATCTAAAGATAAGCAACATCTAACTGGAGAAAGCTCTGCCTGTGTGTGCTCCACGATTACTCGACAACTGGAAATTGTACGAAGTTGACACTGAACAGATATATTAGTCAGCACACAAGGTAGTGTCGAATGTGAAGTTTTTTGGGTGAGCGGTTCTCGAGAAATCTAATAAAAGTAAATAAAAGAATTATAGATTATAGATCCAAATAGTTATGGAGACCGTCCCCTCAAAGTCAGACTTGATGAACACAGAAAAGCCATAAACAGGGGCAAGATAGAAAAATCTGGAATGGCTGACCATATCTGGAGAGAGAAAGGCGACCACTTTCCTCTCTGGAAGTCCAGATTATTGACAGAGAACGCTGTTGGAAACAGAAAAATCAAAGAGGCAGCTCATATCAACATGTCGACTGAATGCATTAGTCAGACAAGTGCGGAGTTCAAACCGGTGTGGCTTCCGCTACTGAACAGGCCCAAATCCGACAAGACAAGGACAAAGAAACACACGAATCCCACGTTATAAGTGTTACCTCTTTTGAAATTAAAACTTATGTTTACCCCATCACATTCGGATATTGCACCGAAGAAGGCCGAAGAATTGATCGGCCGAAACGTCGTGTTAACACAAACAACAAGAAGGAGTTCAATCGCCCGAAGAATGTTAATGAACCTTCTCAAAACTATAGAAAATAAAGATTATAGATCTTTCTTTATAGTTTCACAAATTATCTCCTTTGACTGCCACTCTTTAGTTATTTAAATTTAGATATAAAATATCTAAATTGGCAACACTAAAGAGAAGTAACCGAAATACTTCGAAGACGTACGACGGGAGGGAAATTATTTTCATGACAATTATGGCAGGCTGCTCCACATACCATAAATTCCGGCCACTTTCAAACATGCACCTTTTGAAGGGGAACAGCCCGAGTTTAACCAATTCATCGAAATATTTCAGTTTATTCGTATTTGTTTTATTTCTCATTTTGATCGTCTATTAAACGATTTCATTCAAATAACTGTTTCATCATTATGACATTAATGAGGTATTTAGCAAGTTTAGACTAATCTGGTACACGGCACACTGAGGCACCCTTGTAGGTATTCACTAAGGTTAGCTTAGTCTGGTACCAGGTCAGTGATGATCGAACTCACTACATTAGAAGATGTTCTGCGAGATTAGCATGCCACAGCAAGGCTCCTTCACAATAGATACTTACTAAGCTTGGTTTTGCACGGCACTATGGTATAAAGTAGTTATTTACTCACCTCCCCACCAGGTCGGAACGTGACACAAGGTCAAGTTTAGTGTGGGTCACTCGCGCGTACGTGTGTGTGGTTCCAGAAATTATCCATTTCCCTCGACACTTACCTTCTCTGTAACACCTCAAGCATCATCAGGCAATTTCCCCTGATCCCACGTCTTTAAGTGCAATGGGGAGGAATCCCTGGAGGAACTGGACCATATACTTTTGGGGGCGAGTGGGAAATCCGGTGCCGGGTAACTATGGTATAAAGTTTGTTTTTTTAAAGACAAAAAGAAGAGTTGTACCACCACACTCTCGAAGCGTCGACGAGAGCCGAAGGCGGATGTAAAGTAGCAGTTAAGTTAAGACTGCTGGAAACAGGAACACGTGACGCTGCTACAAACAATAACAAATCACTTATTCGAAGGTCAAGTTGATATATCCTCTTCTGTCCGATGCGAGGGTAATGTGATACAGTACTTCTAAAATCTGCTTCAGGTCAGGATTATAGCTTTTCTTATCAGATCTCTGCAGTCCACTACTGGTAGCCTTGTATTTACTGTGTACTGGGGGTTGAGGGTCTCAGTCTAGGAAGTAGAACCAAGCTCTGTCTCACTCTGTAGTCTCTAGTTTTCAGTGGGACTTGAATAAGTTACTTTCCGGTTGCTACTATACTGCAGTATAATGCTTCTGCCTTCTCCGCCTCAGATATCAAAGCGACAAGGTGTCACCAGGCGGGTCGTTCCAAAACTGACTGAGATGCGTAACCATTTATCACAGAGTGAGTGAATGTGAAAAAGGGGAGAAAAGAAACAGAAGAAAGAAAATAGATTGTATATTTGCATTCGCATGTTATCTCTATACGTGGAAACCGACCTCTTATATTCGTAACGTTAAGTCCAATTCATTCATTTCTTGTCGTTCACAGCCAGGCCAGTCAACGGGTTCAGGGTGGCTTGCGTTACTTAGCGTAGGGATCAGTCTCATCTTATGAGGATAACTAGGATAGCCTCGGGAGTCTCTCTACACGATCCCCAGCTGGTATTCCCATGCGGTCACCCATCTTGGTACTGAGCAGGTTCGACGTTCCTTAACGTCGGTGATCTTACGAGAATCGGTGCATTCAATGTGATTTGGCAGTCCAATGATCTATCTCTAGAACTTTCCTTTTTTCCACAACATAATTTTACATTTCTTTGTGCAATTATTAAGCTCATTTATAATGTTTGTATGCTGGTTTGGCCGATAATGAAGGCCAATTATTTTTCACCATTCTTTAGATACTCGAATGACGTTTTTTTAAGTGTTGTTATTTTTCCGCCTTTAAATGAACGCTGGCACCGGCCATGTTGTTAAATGTATTAAATGAAACATTCCGAAGTAATAAAATCCGACTGTTGTGTTGCCTGCATCGATTTGAGATGCGAGTAATTTTTATTTATTTTTTGGTGTGAGGTAAGAGATCTGGAAATTATTATTGTTTGGAAAATTATTGAGGTGAAAAGAACGAAAAGGAAAATGTTATGTTACGGGGGAAGAAGAATGGGGATTGAAAAAAGGAAATTGAAAAAAGATAGTAAAAAAGCAAGATATGTTTTTAAATAAAGAAAGAAAAGATAACGAAAAGAAAAACGGAAAATAAATAAACATATGAATAAAACGAAAGAAAGAAAGAAAGGAAAAAGGAAAGAGAAAGAACAGTAGAGAAAAGACGAAAGAAAAAAGAAATGAAAAAGAAGACAAAAGAAAGAAAGAAAGACAAATGAAAGGTAGAAAGAAACAAACAAACAAGAAAGAAAGTTAAGTATAAAGAAAGAAAGAAGGAAAGGGAGGTAAATAGAAAAAGAAAGGAAGAAATTGAAAGGAATAAAAACGAAAGAAGGAAAGAAAGGTAGTTGGAAAAATAAAAGAAAGAAAGAAAGCTGACCAATTGAATGTGTCAAAACTGGAGGAAAGAATTTTTTTTTAAAAACAGGTAATAAAAGGTGAACATCATAAACAAATTAAAATGGAATACAGTAGAAGAAGAAAGAGATAAAGAACGGTTGTGAAAGAGAAGAAAAATAGAAAGAAAAGAAACCAATTAAATGAGTCAGGCAGTTGGCAAAATAGAAATGGAATAAAACAATTTTTTAAAACAGGCAAAAAAAACGGTAAGAATTATTGGGAAATGGAATTAAAATGGTATAAATTTTTAAAAAATGTGAGAGAGAGAGAGGAGGGGAGAGAGAGAGGTGGAGAGAGGGGAGAGAGGGGGAGATGGGGAGAGAGAGGGAGGGAGAGAGAAAGTGACGAAGTGGAAAAATAAAGCAAAGAACAGAAATAGTAGGGAAAAGGATTTAACATTCGAATCCGGATTTTTCAAAAAATAAATGTCACTGCTTTCGCGAAATTTCTCTTCTGAGTGAGTGCTATCTTCATTTATAAACGGCGTGAACTGGGCAGATCTAATTTGGCCGGGGATTTAGTTAAAACAATGGCGTCAAGTTAGCTGGCATAAGGAATCCGAATCATTCCTGCCATTCTTTCTGTCTCTCTTTTCCACCGCTACACATTACATCGACCTGCCTGACATCTGAAAAGTCTTTTTCTGTCGCTGGCAGGAAATAGTAACAACGATGACATCTACAACAGCAGCACTGGTAGGAATGGACAACACAAAAAAAAGAAAGTCAAATGAGGGAGAGAAGTGCGAATAAAAACAAATGCCACATTCTCGAAAGCAAAGATGGAGACTTGCTAAATTGAGACGAGCGAACGAGTTCAGTCTGGTGGCATGACAGCGAAATCACTGACCGAGAAAATGGCAACCTTTTCCATAACCTTCTTGCAATGCCTTGCCTAAATTTACTTGCACGGAATCTAAAATTAGATTCGCTGCTCTAGCGAATCCACCTTCTTACAAAAAAGAGCATTCATCATCATCATCATCATCATCATCATCATCATCATCATCATCATCGTTGACATTAATAACATTATAAAGTGTTATTTAACTCAGGTCAACTTAGTACAGAGGTGCGAGATGGCCCAGCGGTTAACGGCACTGAGAATGAGTTCAAACTCCAGCTGAGACAGTTTACGTTCACTACGCACTAATGCCCTTGGGAAAGGCATGTATCCATCTCCCCCCCCTGTCAACGTCATAAGCCAGCGTGGCAGGATAATGCCAATCACCCTCGATGTCTTATTTGGGGAAGGCCTATGTCCAACAACGAACCTTAAAAGGCTGATAAAAAAAGCTTAGTACGTCAAAATGCAACAAGTATAGAGAACTATAATCTCTTTGGTATTATTCCCACTGATTGCGGGCAGGGCTTTCATCTTTATATTTCGCAATCTGGGAGGTATTCCTTCCTGGTTGAGAACCACTGCACGGGACATTATCTGACATATTTTCCTTTCTTCAATTAAATTAATAAAGTTTGCTCTCCTTGCCTGGATACGATGGTCCGTCATTTCAAATGTATCTTAGTTTTGCTATTCTCAAAGACAGCCTCAGACTTGTGCCCATACGATCTGTCTGAATGGTTACACCAAGTGAATCACTGTCCCCACCCAGTCGTGTTAGGTTTTCTATTCGTTTTGAAATATTTGCTGCATTTCATTTTTCTCTTTTCCAAATACGTAACATTTGCTATTTTTGGAGGGTTGCAGTCCTATTAGTTTCTGCCTTGACGCATTTAGTTCCAATTAGTTTTTAACATCTTTTCTTTTGGATTGCTATTATTAGTGATTCCGTTTCACATTTAAAATGTCCTCTGCGCAGCCATATCAAGATAACTCCGTCTGCTATTCCTTTTGTTTGTCTCGACAGAACTCGACGTGAAATTGTTTTTCTTTGGTTTTCAATTTTCGCTGAATTTTCTCTAGTCTCTTGTTCATTGTGCCTTGTGTCTCAATCTACTTATATGATACGCCACGTGTATGTCTATATGTTTATCTGTAGCATTTGTCAATGGAGATAACTATTAAATACTAATCATAGAGTATTCCCCCTTACTTTTTTTTTTTTTTTTGCAAATGCGTAAAAATTCCGGGTTCTTTCTGGTTGAACATTAACAAAAAATGCAGAGCAATATAATGTTTTTAAATATTTTAAGTATTGCTAAATTATTTAAATACTGCGGTCATTTTTTATGGCATGGTTGAACTAGTAAATTAATAACAAGAGATGGAATTAATTTCAAATCAGTAATCACCGAAAAAGACGATGGGTTACCTTCCAATTAATATGGCTTTTTCTCGAAAAGACATTTTTAAGTGAGAAGCAATCAATGGTCTCATTGATTTTCAATTAGAGAAATGTCTTGAAGAATTCCCTTAGGGACATATAAACGGTAGTAGAGGGAGGACATTTAAGAGAGGTGGGTCGTAGGAAGAGGAGGTAATAGAATGATGGGGTAGTAGAGAGAGAGAGAAGACTTGTTGAAAGAAGCGAGTAATAGAGAGAGTGGCTTAGTAGAAAAAGGGGCTGGTTGCGAGAAGCGGGTAAGGTGAGAGAGAGGGCGATAAAGAGAGGAGGTTAGTCGTGAGAGGTTGGTAGTGCATAGTTATGTCCCCTTCGCTATAAATGTATGAGGGGGCAGGAGGAAATGAGACGGACGATCCGATAGAAAGTGAGGGCAAAGTCTAAGAATAAAAAGAGAGCGGGAAAGTGAGAGTAACGCGATTTGAAGCAGTAACAGTAAGGTTAGCGATGGTGTAAGAAAGAGAAAGAACTGATGAATAAAAGAAGAAGAGATAATGAGTGTTAAATAGGTGGGGTGGGAGTGACTATGGAAGAAGGGGGTGAAGAGAAGGAGAAAGGGGGAAGGGGAAGTGGGACAACGGAGAACTTTGAAAATAGATTTGATAAAATAATTTGAAAATAGATGCCCTTGGGAAAGGAATGAATCCATCCCACCCCCAACTATGAATAAATTGCAGGGAAGACTTGACCATTCAGCTTTGGTTGGCAACTAGTCTAAGAGACGGACAACTCTGATTCAAATGTCAGCCCAACTTACACTGAAGCTGGCTTAATGACGAAATTAACTGCTGTCAAAAAAAGCACAGGGGGTCCCCGAGTTACGAACGTCCGACTTACGAACAACTCCTACCTACGAACGAACTACTATAAATAATTTTGTTTAATTGAATCACAGACAGCGGTTCGTAACCAAAACATTGCACGTCTTCAGAGGTAAGATTTAAAAATCTTATTAATACTGTATTATTATTGTTTCTTATCCACAAAAAGGGAAATGTATACTATATACTAAGACAAACATTTGACTAACTGACGCTAGATATGCAACGCACGTAACCGATTTACGAACAGATCCGACTTACGAACAGACCTAGGAATGGAACTCGTTCGTAACCCCCTGTATATTCAAACCGCTTGCCGGTCCCAAGCCTGGATATATAAGGAGAGTTGTACATGGGTCTAGCAACCTTACTGACTACTGAAACTGCAGCAGCATCACCACCGAAAAGTGTGATGTGGTTACAGCCCTATAATCCACAAGAAGTCTAAACACAAAAAGATTCTTGAAGGGTAAACCAATTTCAAAATAGAGAAATGAAGAGGCAATAGTTAATGAAATGAACCTATTAGAAACGATGATAAGTCGAAGCAAACGAGATAGATAGATAGATAGATAGATAGATAGAGAGAGAGAGAGAGAGAGAGAGAGAGGGGGGGGAAAGAGTATAAGAGTGTGAAGGTGAATGTAAAAAAGAAAATATTCAGAAAGTGGGAAGAGAGGGTAGAGAACATGGAAAATGTAAATGGAAATAGAAAGAGAGAGAGAGAGGGGGTGAGAGAGAGAGAGATAAATAATAAAAGAGTGTGAAGGTGAATGTGAAAGAGAAAATGTTGAGAAAGGGTGAGAGGAGGAAATAGAGAGAGGGAGGGGGTAGATAGAGAGAAAGGAAGGGAGAAGATAAGTAAAGGAGAATTAAAGGACATTTAAGAGAGAGGCAAAAGATATAAAGAATGGGACGTGTAAACAGCCAGAGAGAGAGAGAGGACAGTAAAGAGAGGCGGGTTGTAGGGAGAGGAGGTAATATAATGATGGGGATAGTAGAGAGAGAGGACTTGTAGACAGAGGGGTTAGTAGCGAGAGGTGTGTATTAGTGAGAGGGGGTAGACATTAGAGAGGGCGGTTAGAGAGGGGGATTACTTGTGAAAGGAAGGTAATAGAGTGATGGGGGTAGTGGTTAGAGGGTATAGTAGAGAGAGAGAGAGATAGTAAAAAGAGATGAGGTAGTAGAGAGATGTGGGTAGTAGAGAGGCGAGTAAAAAGAGAAGTTGTAGTAGAGAGATGTGGTTGGAAAGAAAGGGTGGTAGTAGAGGGAGAGAGGAGAGAGATAAAGAAGGGGTAGTAGAGAGAGAGGTAGTAAAGAAAAGGGAGTTTTAGAGAGAAGCGGGTAATTGAGAAAGGAGCTTAGTAAAGAGAGGGGATAGTCATGAATGGCGGTAGTAAATAGAGGGGTGTAGTGAAGAGAGAGGAAGTGGTAGAGAGGGAGATGGAGGTACTATGAAAGTAGTAGTTAGAGGGAGTAGTAGAGAGAGAGGGAGTAATAGAGGGATGTGCTTAGTAAAAAGAGTGTGTAGTATAGAGTAGTGGTAGCCGTGAGAGTCGGGTAATAAAGAAAAGAGGCGATTAGTAGTGAAATGCTGTGCAAGAGAGAGGTGAGGAATATAGAGAAAAGGTGTGTTAAAGCATAGAAGAAGAACAATAGAAGAAGCGGAATTAGAGAGAGAGAGAGTGAGAGAGAGAGAGAGAAAGAAAGAGAGAGTGATTTTGTGTGTGTGTGCGTCCGCATCCGCGTCCGCACGCGTGTGAATTAGAGAGAGGAAAGCAAGTTACTAATCGTTTCTGATGAATTGGTTGTCAGAATCGTCAAGGAGGTTCAAAGATTGATCGATTCTTTTTTTCTTT
>VCCN01003880.1:8110110-8121742 GCA_006491835.1 Architeuthis dux
CAACAAAATTAAGAACAAGTTAAGATTCCTAAATATCTTAAAGACGTGCTCTTATGTCAAACACCAACACAAATATTTCTCCTATAATATGCGATAGACAGAACTGATCAAACATTCATTGTGCGACATTATGACAAGAGATAGATTCGTTAGCGTGTGACCGCTTCGGTTGTGTGACCTGCTTCGTGACAGAGATAGTTGCGTATGTCACACTGATACCAGTGTTCAGTGTTCGAGTACGGGGAAAAGCCAATATTTCAAATGCTGATTCTCTAGACAGGCAAGCAGGCCCTCCCCACTTGGAAGTTTGGCATAAAAACAGTTTTCTATCCATCTATTCCATACCCCAAATCTTGCCTTGGGCCATTCTAAATTAAACTTAGTAAATATTGTCAGTAGACGGATGTTGATACAGTAATACCTCGGTTAGCGCTCTAGATACGTTCCCCCCAAAAATGCAGCGCTAACCGAAACAGCGCTATACTGAGTGCAGCATAAACAGGGATTGTGGCAGCAATCATTTTAAAATATATGATGTCGTTGTTGAGCTTCAACAAGTTGGAATGGATTAGTGCTGTGTATCTCATCTGGTAGCTACTTTCTGAAGCTTATGAAATATCACTACATGTCGTTATTTGCTACATGATAAATTATTGTGTATGTGTATGACTAAGTGTATGCGTTTATTCTCATATACATGGCACATTAACCAAAGTATACAGTTATTTCGGAGACTGTCCATGATGCTGTCTTATCATTATTTATTTCGGAAGTGTACCATTACTAAATGTATTACGCAAAATATTTGAAATAAAGGGCTATAGCGAATCAGCACTAAGCGGGATAGCGCTGAGTAAAGCAGGGTAATACTGTATAAGAAGAAAGGGAGCAGTGTTGCCAACTCAAAAAATATTTTCGCGTTAGTTTGACTGTCAAAAACCGCTAGATTTTTTTTTTAAATAACCAAAAACGGCCCAAAACCACCAAAAAGAAACTAAAAATCGTCAAAAATAGCCAAAATAAATGTCAAAATGTTTAAGCGCAAACGCGCTAATTTAGCGCGTTTGTGCACAGCCAAAACAAGAAACGCGCTGAATCTAGCGCTGAACGCGCTAATTTGGCAACACTGAAAGAGAGAGAGAGCAAAAAAATGAGAGTGTCACGTGCCTGTAGTTAAAAGTTGAGTTTGATGGAGACATTGAACATCCGAAGAATGACGACAAATACCGAGATTGGTGTCAAAGAGAAGATTTGGGGGACAGGCCCTCTCGTGTGCCATGCCGTAATTACAAACGTAAAAGACAGAACAGTTGTCGGGATGGCGAAACATGCCGAACATATCCGGACACACAAACTGAGCCAACGCACTACTGACAGCAACTGAAAATGAAAGGGGAAAAAAGAGATTAATATCAATATGTATATCAGAGGTTCTTAACGAGCGAGAAGATGGTAGCAAAATGCTAGGCATTTCAAAGTTAATTGAGAAAAGAGCAGCCAGCGCATTAACATGGTTTTGTTAGTAAATAGCTGGAGCGCCCGGCGTTGCCCGGGGGAAAATAGGAATAACATTTTTTAAAAGAAGCAAAAAATGTGTGCAATAATTTGTATAGTTAGATTTTGTATTTTGCCGAGAGCTACACAAAAATGTATTTCTCTCACAGTCATAACCGCGAGATATAAAGTTTGAAAAGCGCAAAATTTAAAATGAATCCGGTTCCCAAATCATGATTTTATCATAGAATTACTTAGAAACATGTGCCTATGACAGTTTTTTTCTGGAAAATCGATGGCGTAAATAAGTCGCAGCGACAAGGAAATAAAAACGGGCAAAAAATCTCTTTTGCCAAATTCGAACTAAAAATGTGTGCTGTGGGTAAATTGAGACCTGCTGATTCCGATTGTCTTTAGTTTTGCTTTGGGATACGTAGTTCTCTTGTAATAAGAGTACAAGCACACAGAAGGCATACAAAACAACTTTATATATTTAGATATCTTAATACTGACTTTTAATTTTGACATCTGATAAACTTAGACATTTTGTTATTTACACTTATTGATATTAACTTGGCCAATTTTGACTTTTTTAAATTACATGTTTTAGCCTTTAAGATTAAGGGATGCGAGAAAGATTTTGAAATCTCGAATGGATGATTTATATCAAGTTGACATTATGAATCTCATCAAGTGTAGGGTGGGGGAGCAATCTCTAAGTTTCAAAACCTACTGGAGTAAACTTGTTTAAGCTTAAACGTAAGACTTCATATAATGTGTACCTTGTTAAGAAAAACAAGGGAAGGAACACTGTTCAAAACCTACGACGTTGTATATACACTTTTTGACAGCATTTGGCAACATTTGTTAACATTTGTTTCTGTAATAAAACTATTTGCATTCAATTGATTTTTCAAGTCAACCCCCGTTAAAACGTCCGAAACAAAATAAATAATCATTGCATCAAAAATAAACCGAAACAATATCGTCCGAAATTTCATTGAGAAATAAAAAGTTAGGCAAAGTAGAATGACTTAACCGTCAAAAATGCATCGTATCATAAGGACTGATTTGACCGATCACCGCTAAAGAAGCTAACATTTCTTTTTACTTTCGTACTGCAATGACTGTTTGAGTTTTAGTAAAAACGATTTTTTTTATTAAATCAAGTATTGTAAACCATTTTATTAATTGTTGACTGCTATTTAGTAGTTTTTAAAAAAGTCACAATGTGTAAAATGGTTTAACGAATAATAATAGCTTTTTTACTAAAACCAAGTTGAATTGTAATTAAAACAATAAACTGAAAGGTAAGATGAAGGTAAATAGTAGTTAAACATTAATAAAAATGGTTTACAATACTTCGTCTAAATCAAAATTAAATAATAAAATAATTGATCGCTTTTTTTTTTACTTAAACTAAAGTAAACAATAACTGCTGGTGTCGACATTACTGGAATTGTGATTAAACCAACTAAAAATTAGAATGAATGTAAATAGTAGTCAAAAATTAATAAAAATGGTTTACAATACTTGATTTAAAAAAATAAAATAATCGTTTTTTACTAAAACTCAAACAGTCATTACAGTACGAAAGTAAAAATAAATGTTAGCTTCTTTAGCGGTGTTCGATCAAATCAGTCCTTAAGATACGATGCATTTTTGACGGTTAAGTCGTCCTACTTTGCCAAAAGTTATAAATATATATATGAAGTGTATACATTAGTTATAAACACTGTATAGTCTGCTTTTTTTTCTTTGTTTCTTTGTTTCTTTCTTTCTTTCTTGAACTTTCTATTTTCTATCTTGAGAATTGATCTAAAAAGGGAATAATATGACTTAGTGTGACGTAACAAAAGATTCCTCTTTCTTCGCCCACTCCTTCCTTTCTTATGAACGCTATGAACCGATTCAAATTTGGTTTGAATGAAAACCTTTTTGCCATTCATAGAACTGTCGACTTTCGTCGCAGTTAAAAAGTAAATGGAAAGTAGGGCGTCTACTGTAGAGTGATTAATCTGAACAAAATGCGTTTTAACTTTTTGATGCACATTTCTTTTCATTCCACTCTGAACTACTTCGTCATCCGTTGATCAGCCTGGGTACAAAACAAAATGGTGGAACAGAATATCAACCTCTGTGCCCCTAGATATATGAAGATAAAAAGGTGATATTAAAAACGGCCAACCACGCAGATACCAACACTTGGGATGAAACTTAACCCACGATGATTCAAAGAGTTAACTTGTTAACTTTATCGATGGAATTTGTAGGTGCGTCGCTGGTTAGTTTGAATGTGTGGAGTAGTATTGGCAGGAAATCGTTTTTTACGCTTGCTAAGCCCTCAGAAAGTAAAAACTAATATGTTGATCTAATTTATAATACTAGTTTACCATTTGCCGTCAAAAAAGAACAGAAATATTCAAGTAATTTTGAAATTGCATTGTACTTATAAACTATCAAAAATATTATGTTGCTCTGCATTTTCTTGTTTATGTTCAATACCTCCTGAATATTAAACTAAGCTAAAGAATATAAACCTCTGTGCACCTAGATATATGAAGATAAAAAGGTGGTATTAAAAACCGTTTAAATAAAGAAACAAAAACATTTGGAATTGTCCAATACCGTGACAATAGGTAATTCATCGATCTCTACGATCGATGAATTGCCTATTGTCACTGTTCTTGTTTGTTTTGTTTTGTTTGTTTTTTGTTTTTTTGTATAAATACTGTTATACACACGCACAAAATATATAAATAGATACACATATGTCGGTTTCTCAGATAAAAAAAACAACGTTTTGCCACAAAAAATCAACAAATAACATTCTATTCACCATTGAATAATTATGAAGTTTTATTTATCAAGTTTAACATAACGTAACATTCTATTTTTCACTACGTTACGGCTCTGGTGACGTTGAAAAACGTTACATCACCAGTGATGTCTAGTGACTTAGAAAAGTTAAAGTTTCTGAAGGCAATGTTAACATTTCTGAAGTCAAAGTTAAAAGTTCTGAAGTCAAAGTTAAAAGTTCTGAAGTCAAAGTTAAAAGTTCTGAAGGCAAAATTAAAAGTTCTCAAGTCAAAGTTAAAATTTCTGAAGACAATGTTAAAATTTCTGAAGGCAAAGTTTTAAAAAACTGTAGTTATAAGAGTACAAACACACAGACAGACATATAAAACAAATTTATATATTTATATATATAATACAGACATTTAATTTTGACATCTGATAAATTTAAACGATTACACGATTCCAAGATCAACTTCAGTTTAGAATCGTGATGTTAATATCTGTACATTTAATCTTCACATACTTTGTTGTCTATGCAATCAAAACATGTGCCTATAACGGTTTTCCGAAAAGTTCTGAAGTCAAAGTTAAAAGTTCTGAAGTTAAACTTAAAAGTTCTGAAGTCAAAGTTAAAAGTTCTGAAGGCAAAGGTACAAGTCATACATTTTTCAATATCTAGTGCGTTTGTGTATGTCTGTTTGCATGCGTTTATGCGAGGAACCAGTCGTAACAATTGCTTGTTACAAGTATATTTAGTTATTTGGAGAGTAATGTTGCATTTCGGGACATGGAATAAAAACCTGTTCGAATGTAGCAAAGGTTAAATTTATTTGCCAATAAAATAATAATCATTATTGCAATAACAAAAGCTTACTATGCAACTAATTCTGTTATCCCTTGTTGAAAGAATCTGGGATTCTGGACGAAAAACCAATTTCAACATCTAAAGAAAAGCTTCATGAGCAGTCGGTGTATTATGGTAATGTTCGTCTATTACGAGCTTTTAGAATAAAGCAAGCCAATTACAGCGGATATTTTCTTTGTCAAGAACGAGTGAAGATTTATGGAAAAAAATGCCCAGATTTGGTCAATAGAAAGCATCTCCTTCTTCAGAATGACAATGTAAGCTAACACTCAAAGACATTCAGGGCAATTATATATTGAAGCGGTGTAAACTAGGTCACTATGTGTATCTTAATATATTGACGCGGCGTAAACTAATTTGACCATTTAAAACTGTATTTTTGGACATCAGAACACACATAGATTTCAATACATTTAACTACAAAGGATATAAGTTAATTACGGAACAAATGAAGGCAGAAAACTTGACCATTTATAATTTGTATTTTGTATATTATTAAATGTAACTACAAAGTTAGGGTTAGTATTTAAGCTTAGTATTTAGGGCTAGTGTTAGTGTTAATGTTTAGGTCAATTACGGAACAAATGAAAGCAGCAAACTTGTCATTATCCGTCATTTCTCGACCTAGTTCAAATAATGTCCAATTCTATGCCAAAATATCTTGATGATTTAAAATATCTTCAGGTAAAATGATAGCAGTACGCGCTCTTGGACGTACCGTCATTGTTATAAATTTTTAAAATAGCGTTAAAATATGTGAAAAATAGTTTACGCCGTCCATACCAAAATGGCGAATTTACGCCGCTTCAATATATAATAACCATATTCAGATCACTGGAGCACTTTCGATGTTCATAGACAAGGGCCGATTGGGAACCATGCGAGCCGCCAACTCGCCAACGTAGTCCCAGAGTGGACGGACTCCAAAAGAGTGAAAGAAGGCGTGATCAGCCGTTTCGTCTATACCACCGTCACAGCGATTGCAAGTCTGCCGTGCCTCACCTGTAGGCCATGCTGTTGAGAGCCAGTGTATTCCGAGCCAGCCGCCAGGTGAGAGAAAACTCAACGGTTGATCGTTTTTAAATTTTAAATTAAATTTTCAATTCATAAAATCGACATTATAGTGTGTGTGCGTTATGATAACGTAACACTCAAAGCGAGATACAAACGAAATGCTTCACTGATCTGAATGTAATCTACCTGTTTTTAAATACATTCAAAATCCCAATGTTCACACTGAATAAAATCTTATTAAGCTTGCTTTTTTTTATTGCTCATAAGAATCTGACAATGTTCTTTTGTTCTTTTGTGCATAAACAAGAACAGTTCATTAAAAATGTAACAGGCCTGTCTGCTGCAGGGTCAAACTCCACACCTACTTCTATTCCGACTGAAGATGATTACTGCAACGTTTGTATTGTATAAATTATTGTATGTTGTATAAATTATAAAAAATATATATTTTTAGTATAAATGTATTTATTAGAATGAAATAAGCCCCTGCGTATTTGTAACATAAATTTTCGTAGATATGTAAGACTTGTCAGTTTAGCTCAGTTGGGTAAGATAGCCGCATACCAATCACTTTGTCGTGATTTCAAATCATGGTAAGGGAATGTTAATTTTATATATCGGTTTGGTTTAACGTGACGGGACAGACAAACAGTGAAGAGTTTACTCCCCTAAATTAGGTGAGCCTCCTACTTGAACTGGGTTTTGACAAAAATATTCCTTGTCAATAATCTTTTACAATACATGCAATAACACACACACATTAAGTTGTATTCAAATTTTAAGTTGAAAATTCGTAAATCAGAAACTTTAACGAACGCAAAAACTTTTGAATGTACCAATAAATAAGCTAATATAGAGACTTACCCGCAAAAATCATTAAAACTCGGTGCATCTTTGATTCTATTGTTGTTTGTTGTATAAGTTAGACGGTCATGACTTAGAGAAGAACAGTTCTCCGATACAAACAGACAAACGATTGAAATGTGCAGATTTTGAGAAAATGTCTGTACTTTTATACGCAGTCAAAACTACTCTTGTTGACCCATAGAGTGTCACCACCAGGACATCGACATTCCCAAATAACCATCACCACTACCCCATCACCATCACCACCTCAAACGAAATCTTCTCCTGTCATCCACCACTCTTAAGTGACACCTCAGACCACCACACGATGTCCACCAATATTGTTAAAAGCATGGCCATTCTCGCGATAATACCACCCTAAACTATACACCATCCCCCTCCGACTTCTCTACGAGCTGCCCCAACCATCCCAGAGACAGATCTCATGATCTCCCAACACCAAGATTTCTCCAAGGTACTAGTACGACAACTATTTCGGAAACGAACACAACTCCCCCGGAACGGAAATATAACCAAATATTTACCTCCCCTCCATACAAAATTCCTGACATCGTGAGAAGAAGTTATGTACTCCCTCTCTTTCTCTTCTTTCAACTGTATGTATGTGTATAAAGGAAGTTTAAGGACACACAGGGCCAAAAATGGCCAACAAAAGACAATAGTTGTTGTGGGTTGATTTAAAGGGGGCTTGGGACATGGTGGAGGGGATATCGTTGTGTACATTAACACAGACCTAAGCTCCAATGTTATTTTTACAAGACAGCGAAGACGGGGCGATGAGAAACGAGAGAGAATTGTTAAAAGATTAAACAATAGAACAATACTCTCCTATCTTCCGACGTTTTGTTGGTTTAAGATATCCGGAGGCGAGAAACAGTCAAGCCTTAAGTAAACAGTGTTCTTGGGTTCTTTTTCTTGCTTTTTTAAATTGATCTGCTCTGAAAAGTTTTGACATTTTTAACACTATCACTAATCAGTCTTTTAGGGTCTGTGGTTGGACATAGGCTTTCCTCATGGTCTTCCAGTTTTGTTTTTTGCTCCCGAGCATCATGGTGCCAAAACATTCTGAACTTGTGAAAATCATCAGGCTACCTTATTTTTGCCGGACACAATTTTGCTTATGATCTCGGGGGATCCATGTTGTGAGTCGCAATGTCCAGTGGTTGTCTGATATTTTGCAACATGGCCTGCCCATTGCCATTTAAGTTTGCTAATGGCTTCTAGGATATCTCTGACACCTGTTTTCTCTTTAATTGTGGTGTTATTTGATTTCTCTATGTGATTAACATGATTCTCTCCTGTGAACGTTGCATGGTTCTTAGTTTGAGATCCAATATCTTGTTAAGTTCCATGTTTCACCGTAGGTGACTACCGGGAGGACACACTGGTTGTAAGATCTTCTAAAGGACAATAAATAAAGCTTATATATACGAAACATAAGCCGGGCGAGATTTTTTAAAAGCATTAAATAACGGGAGTTTTTTCTTACTATTGTTAGTGGGTTTGACTTCAGAGGCATTTTTACTTTGAAATAAAAAATACTCAAGTTGTTTTCTTAATACTTATAACTAAAAAGTATGCCATTAATTTGATGGTCTATTCTTATCTTATTTCATCGACTACTGTACAAATAAACTGTAATACTATTAGAGACCGTCAATCAAAACTGTCACCAAAACTGTCAAAATAGGTTTCTTCAGTTTTTGAGTTGTTCCGGTTGGCTGGCTATGTATGTATTTATCACGCGTACAGGCCGCAGCTAGAGGGCTGAAAAGAAAGAGGAAAGGAGGGAGAGAGAAAGAACATTTTTTCTTGTACCTGATTCTTTCGTTTCTATGCATTCTTCTATGTATCTTTCTCTCTTTGTTTCACATATTCATCTATCTTTCTCTTTTTCTTCTATCGATATATCCATTTAGCCATATCTCTGTCTTCCTTCCCACCCCATCATTCATCATTTTGTTAGTGGGTTCGATCCTCATTGGATCTCCCAGTAGCAATCGTTTGATACCAACGTATGTTAATTTAATCTATCTATATAATGTGAACTTTTTTCTGACCGTAACAATCGACTCTTCCATTTGAGGGTAACAAAGTTGCTGATAAAAATATCTCTTACCCAACATGTGAAACTATGGACTCTACCATTGAAAGGAATTCAGTATTTCTTTTTACAGATAGAAATTCAAATATAGTCGTGATTTTTTTCACAGGGATTTACAAGTTATTAGAAACCGTCAACATAGGTTACTTCAGTTTTCAAGTGAGTCTGTCTGTCTGTTTGGCTATCTATGTATCACGCATACAGGCCGAACCAATGGAGATAGAGGGCTGAAAATTTAAACATTTACTCTTTATTATGTCTAGAAAAAACCGTTTTTTGAAAATCCCCCCATAATAGGCTTTTAGTGCGGGGGGTGGGGTTCAATGTACAATTTAGGTTTATGCTAAATTGATCCCTTAGTTTGTGTCCGCTTGTATTTTTTGGAAAATTCAGACTTTTCTGTGATCACTGCTCAACAAAAGGCGAGAGAAGTAACTTATTCATTGATCACCACTTTTTCCATTCTTTTAATCACCCCCCAACACTGCATGCTGCCAAAAGACATTGGTCATATAACGGTTTCTATTGAGTGACTAACCAGTACTGTTTATAGTCTTAATTTATCCCATTCAGTGTGAATATTTACAAGGTTCACTGCTGAGACATTGCCATTCTCTAACAATCAACTTAATTGTCTCCCCTATGTACGGTAACTGTGCTACCATTCCGAAATTCGAAAAATTCCGAATTCCGAAAATGTCTCGTCCAAAAGGTTTCAGATAATAGATTGTGTACCTGTATAACAAACTATGTTATGGTATTGCTCAGAAAATATGATATCAAACATATGAAAGTGCTAATTATGACATTATCCTGCCGTTATAGTGCTAAAATCTATTTTTTGAAAACTTATAACTATACACGTTAGTATGTTTCGCCGTGGATAATCTTACTGTCCAATACTACTTCAATCATCACTGGGTGCCCCACTATTGTGGCTTTATTCCTTATGAGGTTAGTGAACATTGATATGGACGCCTCCCTGTGGAACAGTTGCTACAAGTCAACTAAGTGAATATCAATAAATGCTGCATAGATATCTAATTGCATTTTTTAGGCAACTAAAATCAACTTTATTATTATTATTATTGGATGAAGTAATTGTAATACATTATTTTAATTAAATTTGACTAGTTTTTACCTTCGTCTTAATTTCAGTTGTTTTTATAAACAACTTTCAATTCGGGCCTTGGTTTCTACGGCAACGAATAAGAGCGCGGTCGGATAATAAAGAAAAAGCCTTCGGTGAGAATTGAATGAGTGTGTGAGTTCGATTCTCCCCGAAGGCTTATTCTTTATTATCTGACCGCGCTGTTATTCGTTGCCGTAGAAACAACGGCCCGAATTGAAAGTTGTATATAAAAACAACTGAAATTAAGACGAAAGTGAAAACTAGTCAAATTTAATAAAAAAACAAAATCAACTTGTTATCCTTACTGACCAATTTTTAACAGATTTTGGTGATTACCCCTTTAAAGTTTTAATAATATTTCTCATTAACTTAGTTCGAACTCCAGGGCGGCATTGAGGGTGGGTGGTATACTCAAACGAGCAAAGAAACGAAACAAGGAGATTTTCAAAGGGAGACAAAGGCTATGGGGAGTAAATTCAGCAGATAACAAAAAAGAAGGGAAATAATCAATGCAATAACAAATTAAAATTGGAGGTTCGAGTGGTGTAGTGGTTAGCGGAGCAGATAATGGAATCGGTGAGCCGAGTTCAAACTCCGTTTACGCTAACCTCGCCCTAATGCCCTTGGGAAAGGCATGAATCCATTCCTCTTCCCCACAGGTATGGGTTTAAATAGCAGGCCAGGAGGCAACCAGTCTACGGGAGGGAAAACTCTGAATTCAAAACCAGAATCTGGAGTCCCTAAGGCAGTCCGACGTTGTCTTGGCACTATCGGCACTTTCCCTTCCCTTAGACAACATCGGTGCGTGGAGAGGAGAGGCTAGCTGCATGGACAACAGCCTGTCTTCCATATAACCTTGCCACGTCGGTCCCCTGGAGATATTGAAAGCGAGACTGACGAGTGCCAACGAGAAGAAATTAAAAACTTTCTTGGGCTATTATTAACTTTCCTGTTTCCATATGGCCGCCGCGTCAGCTGTTCTGATAGCGGAATCGCCCGAAGTCCTCCGCTTCTGCTGATGGCGAATTTAAAGTCAAAGAAAGAGCCGAGGAGATTGCTAAAACAAACAAAAAGACTTCGAGGTTACGAACGAGGAATTGGAATCGGCCTTCTCATTCGAACTCACTATCTCTGGCTTGCAAGGCGAGTTTGCTGATCATCGCTCAATGGAAGGCGACGTTTGATTTTGAAAATCTGTAGTGCCAAAACAGTATAAATCTCTCTCTGGAGGTAGCCTGAAAGATCTTGTGGCGCCATGTCTGCCTATCAGCAGCCTCCATTGTCTAATTGCGATAGTTTTTCTTGGCGCCCCTCCGTTACGTTGTCCGGATGACAGATCATCGAACAGTTTGGTATA
>VCCN01003880.1:8168910-8182630 GCA_006491835.1 Architeuthis dux
CTGTTTGGACTACCTACTTGTATACACACACACACACACATTTACAACAACTTATTGACTGTTTTGTTCCATTCAACTAATGAACACTAAATATTATGAATACCATAATTCTCAATGCAAGAAACATCACAATCCCTCATTCTTTCATGTTACTATTCTATGAATAAATTCTATGTTATACACATTTGTTTATTCATTTATTTCATCGAACTTTAAACAAGGCCGAATTTATAATTGTAGACAGGGATATGTTCTGCTATATTCCTCTACAGACTTGTGTCTCTACAAAATGGTGACACAAGGCCCTACAGTATCTATAGTCCTTGTACAGCCAAGATTTTTAATAACTTCTTTTCTTCATAATACATAAATATTAGATAAAAAGCGAACTTATTAAAGATGCAGCATATTTAATAATAGTAATATTAATTTTCAACCTATCCATCATCTTCCTGAATACAAAGTTTAATATATTTTTAAGTTCACTGAACTCATTCTGCAGTTCTTGATCAAATTATTCTAACATGGTGATCTCAGCTTTCTTTCTTTCATCTTAGTTATTGTAAATGAGCAGAATGTAAATAATATTTAACTAAATTTAATTTTCAAATTTACTAGATGTATTGATTAAAGATTTGTAGGGCATCCTGTAGTTTAATGGTCAAAACAAATTCCAGATCCCAAATGACTGGACTCTTTTGCTTGTTATGCCTTGGCCAAGAAATCAAACTTTAGCATCTGAAACTAATTTCAGATATAAAAATAGCATCCAAAATAACATTTAAATTCATCAATAATACAGGCGACCCAAAAATTAAATAATTAAACATGGGTAAACATTTGCTTTAGGTTCATAAACTCCATTATACTCAACGTGTTCAATTTTTCAAAGGGAGGTAACTGATAACCCTGACTTAATATGGCTAACCTATTCCAGACATTTACATTTTAGTTTTTACAAAACATATTCCATCTAGTCTAGGGTTAGGATTAGTTTTGGGGTAGCAATTAACAAAAAAAGATTAAACATTTTCTTCATATTTAATCTACCCCTAGCTCCAACCCATACCTTAGATTCAGTGGCGGGCCTATGGTTGGTGTCACCCGTGGCAGTAACTCATAGTGTCATCCCCACCCCACAGAACTTGTGATATCATATAGACAGACATGAATTTTTGGCGATATTATGTGGGGTGGACATATAACTACGACGTAGGAGAGGTAATTGTGTATGGATCAGCCCAAAAATGTAATCACTTCTTTCATACCCTATTGTCCATACTACCACGCAATTTCATTGAAACCCATTGGGGACTTTTGGAGATATCGTGTGGACAGTCATTAGCGTATACATAAATGTATGAAAAAAAGAAATGGAAAAATCTCTCAATCAAATTTCTGGATCCGCACCAAAATTTAACTAACTCTTCCCTACACCATTTCCCACTCTTCCACAAATTTTCATTGAGTACTTTTGGAGATATTGTGTGGACAGACAGATCTTTCATTAGAAAAAAGAATTACTAAGAAACTATATGAAAAATATTTAGGCAGTCATCTTGGTGTCACCCCCTCTGATGGTATCACCCGGGGCAGGCCGCCACCCTCCTCACCTTGGTACGCTACTAGTACCTAGATTAGATGGAACATGTTCGTACAAACTAGGAATGGGTTAGAAGCCGCTTACGTCAGCGTTTTAGTTATCTCCCTTTGAAAAATTGAACTAGTTGAGTATAAATCAATCTTTATTATTATTGGATGAAGTATTGTAATACACTATTTTTATTAAATTTGACTAGTTTTTACCTTCACAACTAGTCAAATTTAATAAAAATAGTGTATTACAATACTTCATCCAATAATAATAAAGATTGATAAAAAGACTACTAGGTCTCATATGTAAACACAACATAAATATGGTGCAGAGTCGGTTGTGAGTTTATAAGCGTAAATCAGCTTCTGCTAATCCATGAAGTCTTCATGGCCGATTGGTAAAAGCAGCTAGGCATAAACTAGTCTCCCTCTGTCAATGAGGGTGTGAGTTCGATTCTCACCGAAGGTTTATTCTTTATTTCTGATTGCACTGTTATTCGTTGCTATAGAAACAGTGGCCCGAATTAATTAATAAGTTGTATAAAAGAAGGTAAAAACTAGTCAAATTTAATACAAATAATTGAGTTTACGAACCTAAAGCAAATGTTTACCTGGACATGTACATTCTATTCATTTAAAACTTACAATTACAATACAGAGTAATGTTCAACTTTATGGTGGTTAATTCAAACAACTTTTCGGTTGATTATAAAATGGCTACGCCGATATTGTAAATGTCCACACCACACACTGGCTTACTCGATGTTAAAAACGGTGCACAACTTATGTCGAGTGTGTGGAAAATTCATGAAAGAAAAGCGGAAGTAAATATATAAATTATATTGGGTAATCCACACACTCGATCAATTCATGTTAAAAACTATGCACCGTTTTAAACATCGAGTGAGGTAGAGTGGGGAACTTTAAAATATCGAGGTAAGTAAGTAGCCATTTTATATCCAAACGAAAAACTGTTTGAACTAATCGCCATAAAATTGAACATTACCAACATCGGATATCATTCCATTAATAATAATAAAAAATTGGGGTTGTCATTTTTCTAACTCTGCGATTATTGCTGATTATATTCCACAAAGTTATTTATGAATTCATTTCATTTTTCTTTGTGTTGTTGTCGTAAACAGGAAAATGAAATGACACCGAGATAAATTTGTAAGGAAGAATAAAATAAACATTATTCGATAATAAAGATCATATTTTTTTAAAATAAAATGTTACCGATTCTCGAATGCCAGACTCATCGTAGCCTTTGTCATAATAGGGTAAAGCATCGACTATAACTTCGCCCGCCATGTTCAAATTAAAGTTGGACAGTCAATTGGGCAGACAACAACATGGAAGTGAGAGGAAATGACGTCATTCAAATCAAGCCAGGCGCCACTAGCAGATCCACCGACTGTTTTAAAACGTGGTTTAGATTAAGTTCAGATAAGAAACAACCGGAAGTCTCAATTCAACGGCTAACCTGCTGACCCGCAAAACGACAATTAGTCAGAGTGAGAATAGGCGAAAGGATCGGTTTAGATCACTGACTTGCTGACGTAACCTAAACCTAAACCTAAACCGAAACTATACTGTTCGTGTTTTCTGAGTGTCTTTCGAGTTTTAAATCTTTTCGTCTCGACACGTGACAACCATCAAGACCCTCTGCATTTTTCCGAAAATTTTTATTTATACTATTTTCTGAGCTTCTTCCGGGTTTTAAATCTTTTCGTCTCAACACATGACAACCTACAAAACCCTTAGAATTTTGTTGAAAATTGTTATTTATCTTAATTTCAGTAGCTGATAATCTTGGATACAAAATTTTCTGGGGAAGCACGGAACCCTTCTTCTCCCCCCCCCCTATTTTGAAAGACGGTCAGCTCAACAGGCTGGTTCTGCTCCTGTTCCACTTAAAGGTAACTGTTTTGCTGATAAAAATATCTCCTACCAACTATTTGATACAATGGACTCTTCCACTATTTAAAAGAATCGTCTCATAGAAAGGAATTCAAATATATCCGTGAAAAAATTCACGGAGATTAGCTAGTTGTTATAATATAGATGAAATAAATTATATGGCATTTCAGACACTTTTATTTCTGATACAAGACTTTTTAAATCCAAAGGAGATAATTCCGACCATTTTTTTGTATTTTAATTACTTTTTGCAAAATTTGTTTAATTAATGGGGATTAACTAGTCGTTATAATATAAATGAAATAAATTATATTACATTTCGGACGCTATTTTTCATTTTATTTCTGTTGTAAGATTTTTTCAAATCCAAAGGAGGTAAGTCTGATATGAGGCTAGGTTTTAAAAAATTAAGGGAGGTAATTCAGTATTGGAATGCGAAATTTTATTTTTTATTATTCATAGTTTGATAAAGCATGTAATGAATGAAGGATTATATAAATATTTTTAGAATTTACATGTTTTGCCTCAATTTTGAAAATAAAGTTGGCAAGACTGTCTGCTGGTAGTCAGCACATGTAACACATGATTTTAAGAGAATTGCTTTAGTTAGAGCTAGAAAGAAATTTTTTCTAACACTAATTAAAGCAATTCTTTAAGAAACAAAATAAAGCTAACAAGTTAACTACCATATTTAGTTTGTTTTTTTTGTACAATAGCAACAGAGTTTAATTACATTCTTAGAGAGATTGCGGAAAAAAGAATTTGAAAAAAATATTGGAAAAGAGCAAAACAACAGTATTATTGAAATGGACTACAATACTGAGGAGAGTGCTGGAATAGTTAGGAGACTGTCACATGATCCTCAACAAGACCCACCAGATATGACTATTGTGAAAATTCATGGAAAAAATTTCATTCCATTTACTTTAAAAACATGGACACTCGAATGTGCACCTTTTGAAGGATGGTCAATAAGCATGACGATCAACTAGGGACTTGTGTTGAATTTAATCTACTCCAAACATGTCAGATGTGTGATGACTTGGGCTTTGAAGGAAGTCACAAAGTCAAACAATATATATAAAAGACAACCTACCTTTTTTTCTATGTAGAAACACAAGGTGATCAGTCAAGTTCTTCAGTTCATCTGTTTCTTCTTAAGTATTAGCTTTAGTTAGTGGCTTCAGTATTGGTTAGTAGTTGAGAAGATAGGGAAGAAAAATAGAATAGACTGTGGTTAGCATTCAGAAGATTTAGATCATCTTTAGACATGCTTGATTTACAAAATGCCAAAATAGGTGCAACCAGAATCGTTGACTCTGACTAGTCTTTACCTAAAAGCGGGGCAAACGCGAGATGCTGAGGTTGACCCCAAGGTCAACTGTCTAGACAAGCAGGAACTCCTGTTGTCCAGAGGTCATGACAAGATGCTTGCATTTAGGTTCAACACGTGCAAAGAAACTATATGTTTGTACCACTTCGGTAAAAAAGATATCATTAGGTAAACATAAACTCAGTGAATAAAACAAGCAGAAAAAATATTGCACAACGTTTCTTTTTTGCTTTTTGGAAGAAATTCCTGTAATCATTGGAAATAAACAGCTTTTTCACCATCTTTGCAAATTTTTTATTTTATTGTGGATTTATAGGCATTTAGTGAAATCATTTAATTTGTCCATCAAGTAATGATCTTTTGTATTAGGTTGTTGTTAGAAAATAATATTGCATTTTCGAAAAGATAAAAATGGATGCAAATGTACTTGAGTTAAATTTTATTAATCAATGACATATTCTCCATCATTAGCAACTACAGTAGCCAAACATAATGGCAATTTTCAGTTACTTGCTAATAAAATTCTGGGCTTTTGATGAAAAAAAAGCTGCAAGACCTGTATTGATATCTTCTTTATTTCTTAATGTTCTAGCACTAAGAAAATGTTCTGGCGATTGAAACAAATGATATCCATAGGTGCTAGATCTCATGAGTATGAAGGATGAGGCAAAACTTTTTAACCTAATGACATTATTTTCTCTTGAATTTATTTTGCTGGGTTAGGCCTTACATTGTCATGCTGGAGGATAAAATCTTTTCTGTTCTCCAAAGCTCTACCAGATGCAAAGCAAAACCTTCTCTAGATGAAGTTCCAGTTTCAGTGTTGGGAACGGTTTGACATAGATTGATAACCACCCTTTTTTTGTGTTAGTTGTTAACAAACACTATCCATTTCTCATCTCTTGTAACAATTCGGTGAAAAATAAGAAAAGTTTTCATATCTGGTCAGTGGTCAGCCGATCAATGCAAATGGTTGAACATGAATCTGTGGTGAGAGTTCAAGAGGAACCCGAATTCCATCCTTAGATTTCTTTGCTGCTTTGACGATGCCTTCAAAAAAATCGGATTAGTATTTTAGAGTGAAGCTTATCATATCATAGTCTCCCATTTTTTTTATTAACTATAACTGGTATGTTTACACAATCACTGCGCCTGGGTATTCAGCACAAATATTTGTCGTTTATGTGTTGCATTTCTACCTTAATGAAATTTATACAGCATACATTGGTGAACATGATACTCTTTCTTATTTCATCAGGTTACAATCAACTATTTGTTCTTCAAATAAACACAAACCCTCTACAAAACTAGCTCATTAACCAAAATTCCAAGGGTGCATTCTCTGACAAATCATAAAACACATGTAACCACACCCTTGAGATTTTCAGGAAAATTGGCATGTCAAGTGAGTTTTTGCTCAAACCTCCAAAAATGAAATCTGTTTTTCAAAATTCCAATTGGGGGATGGGCTATGACCTCTCAAATTTCAACATTTTGGTGAACTACCCTATGTTTACAAGTTCATAACTCTGATTCCTAATTAAGATAGAACCCTGAGGTTTGTACCATTGGATAGAGAATACTCAGCATAGTACTTCAATGCAGTTTGTCCCTAAAAAAAGTAATAGTAATTTTTAAATGTATGGGGGTGGGTGGACCCTGTGGCCAATCACAATCCAGTAAATCTCATAAACTACTCCAAGGTACCCTCTATCATATGTAACTATTACAGTTTTGTATTTTTTGTTCCTTATTGGTTGAACATTACCCATTTTTACAATTAATCCTAATTTTTGAAATTTGAGATGTCATAGCCCCTCCCCTCCCCCAATTGGAATTTTGAAAAATAGATTTCATTTTTGGAGGTTTGAGCAAAAACTCACTTGGCATGCCAATTTTCAGGGGGGTTACAAATTTAACTTTTTTTTAATGATTTGTCAAAGAATGCACTCAAGGTGTTCTTGAAATAATTTAGAATTTCAGCATCTAACCTAACTCCTAACATCTTTGCAACTTAAGAATAGAATACAAAATTTGAATTACTGAATAAAACATATTCACAGTTTTAAATAATGTTTTAGCAATTTATGAATTTGTACAGTTGACAAAAAGATTTTTTTTGTAATTTTGAAGAACCTTTCCAACCTTGTAAAAATTCTTTCCCTTTTGTGTTGTTTTCTGTTCAATTCTCTTACTTTAGCTCTTACATTATTTTGGAATTCCTTGGCCCTAGAAAAATCAACGTTAGTTGTAACAATTAAGGGTATTTATTCACCTCCTTACGAGGGAAAATTCGACACAAGGTCAGGTTTTATATGGGGCCTAACACCCATAGGTCTGCATTTTTTTTATTTTAAGACCAAAATGGCCGAAAAGACACTAGAAATGGTCAAAAAGATACTAGAAATGGTAAACAATTGCCAAAATGATCAAAACGGAGCTCAGCTTAATTGAGAAATTAGAATTAAGTTTCTATTGTTAATTAGCCATTAAACAGCTAGTGAGAATGCTGGCTAACACCCTGAACAGGTCTCCTGGAACTAGACATTATGCTTTGTTGGGCAACAGGCTTTGTGCCCTATTTATTGTCTTGCATTGAACAAATGTAAGGATAATTATGATAAAATCAAATAGAATTAATCTGTTCCAGTCTTACTTGTATTAACCAAATGATTTTTTATAATCATTATCCGATTTCTGTATGTTTGTTTGTGGGATTTTTATTGTATGTAACATAACAAAAACATCACACCATAGTGCAATTTTTGTTTTGCACAATACCTTAAAATGCTCTAACTTGGAGAATAAAGCAATTTCCAATCCAATCAGGCCACTGGTTTCCTAGTAATTAATTTGATTAAGTATAAATTGACAAAGAAATTTGTCCAAAGGAAATAAATCCAGGTCAATTAACTGCTAATTACAGTTCTTTATAAGATAATGAGAGGAATAACCAAATAATTATAATATAAATTCTCTAAGTAGGAAGTGACTTGACATTGAGTTTAATGGCCACCAAAGGCGGATTTTAATCGAGTAATGGTTAAATAAAATATATTTCTTATTTATTGTCTTGTCAATGAATGACAGTAGATATAAGTTTTCCATCCAAACAGCATTACTAATTCCTCTAAGTGATTAGCCTCTGTCAAAGTTGACCATGGAGATAACAGATTTTAACAGCTACTGCCTGGGCAAGCATGAGTGTATGGGAACTCTTTGCTTAAAGGGGCAAAGGGCTTGATTTTCCCGAAAATTTACATGGTTTTGCCCAAAACTTTAGTTTTCCCAAATTTGGACAGGTAATTAGTCATTAGAGAGTGGTTTGCCCAAATGCTCACTTCTCTTCTCTGTCATCATTAACCATTGTAGCATGCCTCTGAGAGGGACCAGTTACGCAGCCAGTGCGTAACACTGGGACCCAGAAGGGGGCCCGAGAGTTCCTTGGGTCTGTTGAAACTTCTAAGTCTTTACAACATGTTCATTAATTAAATAGCTTGACTATCGTCTTGTGTGTATATAGAATGGCATGCTAAAAGGGTTATAACAAATAATGAAAACAGGATGGTTAAAAGACAAGAGTGTTTGTGCAGTGTATATGGGGGAGGGGGGAGAAAAGAGCTTTGCACTGCCTGTTAAAATTCATCCCAGAGGACAGAGTGCAGGGAAAAGTGTATTCATGCCTTTTGCGTGGACTTTAGAACAAAGTGAACGAGAAAAAAAAAGCCTCATCATGTTTACTGATTACGCTTTCTGTGCACATGCAGATACGTTCAAAGTTCAAACAGTATGAGTCATTGTGTTTAGTTTTGGTGTTGAACTTGATTTGGGGCATGGCAATGAAACCCTATACTTCAACAGGGCAGTAGGGCCCTCCAAGTGTCATAAGGTTCTCTTACAATAGGGGTACAATTCTTACAATTCTTACAATGCTTACTATATAGGGAGAAAATAGCGTGGAATTTTGTAGCAAATCTTTCACTGCATTATATTGGCCTCATTGACACTAAGCATGTATGAGCATCGAATTTTGTAACAAATAAAACAGATGACAAAAATGGATTATCTTTGTTCGCTTCTTTGTTACGTTACGTAATTACAAGTTTGTAACAAATCTGGGTTAAGATTCAGTTTAGCAAACCAGAGTAATTTTTTTAATGAAAATGTATTACTTTTTTTCTACTATAAATTAAGTAAATAAAAAATATTAATTATTTCATTAAAAATATTATCTTATTATAAATTATATAAATTAAAATATGACTTATTTTATTAAGTTCATCGAGATCATGCTTGTGTTTGTCATGGAGTTGTTGTAAGTTATTTCTTCCAAACGTTTTTTTTTTCTTCATCCAATCGTTGCTTTTCTATAGACTTACTTCTATACACAGACAAAAGAAAGTAACGTTTATGAAAGTTTGAATAATTTAAAAGCCATAAACAGTTTGAATTTTAGGCTATACAAGTATTATTTACACCGGTTATATAGTTAACAAAGAGCCTTTAGGTTTAGAGTACGGGAGTTTGACTTATTTACTACGAGGTAGAACGTTGGTAAATGAAGGTGTTGCTGCTTGGGTAACCTCGCCCCCAACGTTCAAAATCTGCGCATATTGACGCCTCTACCCGGTGCTTATTATCGACATACCTAAACTCTACAACTGCTATCCATTACGCACCAGTCACAACCATGTATGTCATGCTAACAATAGGGGATTACTCATTATTACAAAAATGAGTACGGAGATCGATCAACTTATAGACTTTGTACACGTGCCATTGTGGTCCAGTGAAGCTACCATATAAAACTTTTGCACCGGCAATCATATAGACAGAAAAACTTCGCAGCTTCGGGTTCTTTTTTTCTGTCGTCTCTCTCCAAGTTCAAGAAGGGGAAACTGAAACATTTTATTTGGTTATTTTAGAGGACACTGATTGAATACCCACTGCATATTTATCTTATCGGGCAATTTTTCCTTGGTTACCGAAGAAAACAATTCACATTGTGAATACGAAGAAGGGAAGGATCCAGTTGATATTTGGTTAAAAAAGTTGAGAGAAAAAAAAAAGTAAGTTATTTTTGTTATTAAACGCCAGACATTTTATTTAACTAAATGACTATAAAAATAAGATGAACTTTCTCATAACCCACATTTATTTTGCGACTGTGCGTAGGAGCAAGCAACATAATGTTTATAGGACACGAACAGGTTGTTGCTGCAGTGAGTGTCATTTAATAAATGACATTTATTATTACTGTTTTTTTTTCTGATTTCCTCACTGAATGTTCTTTGTTTTGTATCTGTCAATAAATACCTACATTTTATAAGTTTATTTTTCGATCTCATCATCGTGTAACGTCTAAAAATCTAAAATGATCACGCACGGTTGTTTTGTTTGGTAGGGTACTCGGTCAGTAGCAGTAACGACAAAATACTAAGCAGATATAAAATCTAATTTTAAAAAACAAAATGTAAAAAAGAGTTAAGATTTGGATAATAACAAATTTCTTAAAAAAACAGAAACAAATTGGCAATCTTTGAATTTGGGTGCGTGCAATTTTAACCATTGATGAAATCGACTACGGATGAACAAAATGGCATAATGAATAAATGAAATTGGTGGTGCGATTAATGTTTTCACTGAGAGAGACGAAAGTTTTCACAGAAAGATGCATGTATTTTGGACGGAATTGTTGGACAAAAATGAATTTGTTTTTCGTCAAGTTTTTTTTTTATAAATAAATAACTAATGATATAAATGAATAAAAAAACACTAAATAAGTAATAATAATATATATTGAATTAAATAAATAATTGGTTTTAATGTTTAATCAGTTGCAATCAACTCTGTTCCTTATCTGCGTTTGTTTATTTTGTCCCTTTTGTGTATCCGTAGTCGATTTATTTCGTTCGTGGTTAAAATTCGCACGCACCCATTTCCGTGCGTGCTAATTTTAACCATGAAGAAATACATTTTTGTATTTGAATTCATAACACTTTCGTTTTCTCCAGAAATTTGTCAGTTTTGAGAAAAAATAATCTTTGAAGTTTTTTTTGGACATCATGGAGTTATAAGGGGGCAGTGTAGTTCGGCGTCCCAAATTAGTGTGGTCGCGTCCCTAATTTTTGTGTATGTTTAATCGTTCCTTTTAATGAAATTAGTCAAAACTAACACTAACGGCAATTCCCTCTTGTCTGTCTGTCCACACAATATCTCTATAAGTTTTCAATGACATTTTATTCAATGGTGGCCAGTGCGCTATGGAAGAAATTGATTAAATTTTATGGTGGATCCGAGAATTTTTACAGTTATCTCCCCTGCATCGCTATATGTCCGCGCAATATCTCCAAAAGCTTTTGAATTTCAATGAAATTTTCTGGAAGGGCAAGGAAGATTGTTAGATTTTAGGGAAGATCCAGGAATTTCTTTTTTTGATTGAGATAGTTTTTTCCAGTTTTTTTTTAATGTTTATATCTCCAAAAGTTCCCAATGAATTCCAATTTTGTTGAAGGATACACCATGGGCTAATGATGACTTGATTACATTTTTTGGTGGATCAAGGAATTTTTTATAGTTCCCTCCTCTGCATTGTAGCTATATATGAACTGATTTTCATTCACTTTTAGTGACATTGGCAAAGGTATGTGCTTTCTAGTTTATTTATTTATCTTATTTTTATTATTTTTCAGATATGCCAATCAGACAGCAGGAAATCTTTGAGATCTTGCAAGAGATTTGTGAGGAGGAAGAAATGTATGCTACAGTCAAAGGAAGTATAAAAGGTGGTTTAATAGCTGGAGCGAGCACAATAGTTGGTGGATTATTGATGGGACCTCCAGGCATGGCAATAGGTGAGATATTTTAGCAATCCCTCTTTACAGTTTCTGCTGTTGAATTTTTGACATATCATCACAGACATAAAATAACAATCTGAGCTAAAATTATTCAAATTAGACAAAGGTGGAGTTTCTGATGATGGAATCATATCTTCCTCTGTACCAAACATTTGTTTTATTTTACTTTTAAAGTGAGACCATATACTCTCAATATTTTGTGTACAGATCTCCCTATCTGACTTAGGAAGGGGCTTATGCTTTTAATCGATTAGACCCTAACAATTTTCGTAGAAGTTGTTAGTTTTTTAGAAAAAATGTTTTTCAAGGTTTCATGAGGGGGGTTCTATTTACAATGTAACTGTATGGCAGAAAGTAGATCTTTAACAATGGTTATTATTTTCATCATAGACAGGCATAATTCTCCTGTGCCTTTTAACCTCAATAAATATAAGTGTAATGATGTCTTTTCCACATGCAGTGGACACCACTACAAGTCACATTTGATAATGGCGCATAAATACAATCAAAATTCTGCCTTTGTTAGAATGTAGAAAATCAATTGGAAAATTTTCAGTGCCAAATATACACTCACATTTTGAAAATCTACTAAATTCAACTAGTTAATGAAATCTTTGTATTTATTTGATTACTGAATTTATTTTTGAAAAGTTTTTGTGAAATAGATAAGTGGAAATACTTTTTACATAAGACCCCCCCCCACTCCCTTTTTTTTTATTTTATGACATTAAAAGGTGTTTACATTGTAAAAAAAATAAATCACTGAAAGATTTAAGTCAATTAAAAAAATTTTTTAAAATTGGTTCAATTGCCCTAAATCTGAAACATAGACTAAAGTACTGCTTTGTTTTGTTGGCAAATTTTTAGTTTTATTTCTTAAAATATATTGTAGATTTATGGTGTAGATTTTTGTTGACAATTTACTTTATAAAGGTCGACCGACTGCCTGAGTAATTACTCATAGCACGTGCAAGACATACAGGAAATCCCTGATTAACGCGGATACGATTTCTGCGTTTTTGATTACCACGCCAATAATCTTTTATCCAAAAAATCGAATAGTGCATTCTTTTATTTATTAAAAGATTGTTTTAAAAATCATTTCTAATCTTTTAAAATTGGAAGTTGAGGATTAATTACATTATTTCTCATAGGTGTTGATTATTTCTCACAGTTTGATTAACGCGGTTTCGATTAGCACAGCACGTTTTGAGGACACATTGAGCTGCGTTAATTGTGGTTTTCCTGTGTGTGTGTGTGTGTGTGTGTGTGTGTATATATATATATATATATATATATATGAAATGCAACCCAAAAGTTTAGAAAACTTATGGCGTGAAATGACTCCTTCAAAGATAAGGAATTGATAGAAAATTAGGTTGTTTATTTCCTGGTGGAGTAATTTCTAGAGATGTGTGATGTCTGGCAGGACATGGAAAACACTAGGTAATTTGAATATATAGCGATAGAATAAAAAAAAAACTGTTTTATCTTCATTAATTTTTTTTCTTTTCTTTTTTTCATGAACCCAGGTGGCACTGTTGGTGGTCTTTTGGCATACAGAAATTCTAATCAATTCCAACCAGTTGGTAAAATACTTATGAACCTGCCACAAAGAAAAAAAGACCATTTGGAACAAAAGCTTTCTTTGATTATTAGTCATCTGCATGCTTCTGATGCCGTCATGCTCTTGGCTCTGATCAGAGCAGACGCAATGGTTTACAGGCAAATCGTCAACTTTATCTATAATTTTGCTACATCAGACCTAAACATGTCTTTCAAATCTTAAGTGGATATCTGCTACTCAAGGCTTTATTTTCTCTGGGAAACCAAAAACACACAGCAGAAAACACGATGATTTTGGGGAAAGGTTTTTTTCTACTAACATATTCTACAGTTGAGTTGAGTTGTCGGATTCCCTCACATCCACATAAGAACAAACACAATGATTTAATTAAAAATATGCTGAAAAACAGTATATTTTAGGGTAACCTTTCTTTGATGTTTTTTTTTT
>VCCN01003880.1:8199797-8215128 GCA_006491835.1 Architeuthis dux
ATTTAGATATTTTCTTCTGAAAAAATTAAAAACTATTTTTTGCGTTTATTGCTTTAGAATTTATATAAGTAGAATTAATAGTAAGATCTTTAAAAATTAGTTTTTTCTCACAGCTGACTGACAAATTCCCGGAGGTAACGAAAGTCTTGTGGATTGAGAGCATAAAAATTACTTGGAAAAAAATGTATTTGATTAAGTCGAATATTTGATAGACAATACCTTTTTTCCAAGTAATTTGTTGTCATAGGAGTTGGCAGTCAGATACACTAAAAATACAACTGCTGACTGATTGTAAAATTTAAACTCTAATAATCACAAATAAGCAATAAACACAAAAAGATACTTAGATTGAATTTTGAAAGCACCAAAAAAAGTCTTATAAGTCGGAAGTTTGTTTGTTTAAAAAAAAATAAATATAAACAAGCAATTTTTTTTAGAATAATAAATAGCTTTTAGTTTTTAAATTTTTTCGGAAGAATGTCGCTTAATAACTTTGAAAGTTTGTTAGTAGAAAAAAAACTATAAACAATCTAAATGATTTATTGAATAAATAGTTTTAATGTTTTCAGAAGAAAATATCGAAGAGTAACTTCGAAACAACATCGAATTTCGGATGAATTCGAAAGTTTGTTAGTTTAAAAAAAAGGAAAAAAAACTATAAACAATCTAAATGATTTATCGAATAAATAGTTTTTAATGTTTTCGGAAGAAAATATCTTAGTAACTTCGAAACATTGATTAAATAGTTTTTAATGTTTTCGAAAGTTTGTTAGTAGAAAAAAAACCATAAACAATCTAAATGATTTATCGAATAAATAGTTTTTAATGTTTTAGGAAAGTTTCTAACGGAAGAAAATATATTTCGAAACAAATACAGAGTAGTGACACCAGTTCAGGCAAGTATTTTCTATTTTCAATATCACACGCGGACTTTGTTTAACTTGGTAACTAACGGCTGCTGACGTTTCAGTGACGTCACCGGTGTAAAGGCAAAATCCATCCTTTTAGATTTGCAAAGATTTGGGGTGTTGGTCTGTCATATGATCCGAAAAATTTAAATAGATGTAAGCATCACTGCACAATACCAAAGTATTAAACTCCATTTTGATGAGGTTAAGAGTAATAAAGATGTTATCATCTGACATGAAAAGGTCACAAGTTGTGATGTCTCATCGTACCACTGGAAAACGAGCCTGGAGGCCGAGATAGTGGGATTGTTCCTGTGCAACAACCCCACCACTAAAAACACATTCACTCACAGGTTGCTGTGCAAATGACAACATAGCCACAGACAGAACAATGGACCACCAGCAAAAACATTTTAAATACACAAATCTTTGACAATAAGCATGAGACTGACCACTGTGAAAAAGATTATTACTCCAGCTTGAAATCAGTCTTCTATTAAGTAAACATTTGATGATGAATGGCATTAGAGACAGAACTTGATGTCTCATTCAACATCTAAGATCTCTAACCTAAACACAGAGCTACATCTGCCATATTAGATATTAACCTTTAGCACTCTGCATTCTTTTTCAAGGGTGCCAAGATTTTGTGCACTTAGCAGCTTTGAAAGTCTGTAACTTGTGTGTCTGTTCATGTATGACTGAAACCGACATAACACAACAGTGAAATTCAAACACACTATTGTTCGGCGATCAGAGTTGCCTGCAGTGATAGGACAAATTTTTTGCTCTGAAGTTGCCTACAGAGCGCAACAAGTTAAGGAGATTAAATAAATAAACTAGAGATGATGGGTGCCACACTCTGGAGTAATGGTTAGCAAGTTAGCCTCACAGACTAATACTGTTAATGAATTTGATTCCCACTGTATACCTCACAGATTAAGATTAGTAATTATGGAAATGGCTACTCACAACATCCTCAACAACAGTCTTCACATTGGCTGCCTCCAGTTGATCCTGAATTTTCTCTTCAACTAAAAAAGATAAAAACAGAATTTTACAGACTCCCCATGGTAACAGAAATGACAGAAAGAGATTACTTACCAGGGTTCCCACTCTTTTCTAGAGATCATTTTCTAGGACTTTGTCAGTGAAAACCTAGTAGTTCATTCTCAGCTAAAGGAATATAGGGGTCATCAAATAAAGATATTTTTCATTTATTTTATATTCGATGAAGTATTATAAATCATTAATTTTTATGACTACTTTTATCTACAGCTTAATTTTTTAGTTGCTTTCTTTATTCTTTTAACCGGCTTGAATTAAAGTTATGATAAAAACTGAATTCCATGGATTCTTTTGCAGAAAAGGTAAAAATTAGTCATAATGATTATAATACTTCATCGAATAAAAAATATCTTTATTTGACAAACACACATCCAGAAGGGCAGAAGGGAATAACAAGTATAACCGGAAAATGTTGAAATAATTTTCCAGGACTGGAAAATTGGTCAACTATTTTCCAGGACGAGTAGAAACCCTAATTACTGGACCCTGACAGGTGCAAATCCTTACTCAATAATTACTGATCATTAATTAGGTTGCATCAAAATGCTAAATCTTTTTTAAAATTATTATTGCAGTCAAATCATTGAAAATTGGGAGGGGAAAATACCTTTGCCTGGTTCAGATTTTGGTAAAGAACTTTCCTTGAGATTGTCATCAATTGGTTGATAACTTCTGAATATGGGCCTGAAAAAAAAGAATGTTCACAATAAATCAAATTGCATAAGATTTACCCTCAGAAATAATATTCAAATATATATATTTTAATATTTACTAAACTTTACAGCACAGGGATGGGGGTTCGTATATTTCGTATAGCTCTTTTCTTTTTGATTATCCATAAAATACGAGAAAGTAGTTCAAATTATTGATTTCAGAATAACACAAATTTGAATAAATTCTGTCTCCCATCGTCACGCAAAATTCAAGAATAATATTGGTAATTAAAAAGAATTGAATTGATACAAAATTAATATTTTTATCACCTTGGTAACTTTTCCTCCGGCTGCTCATCGCCTTCCCCTTCATTGTTGTTATTGTTTGGCTGACGAGGGTTTTCATCACGTTTAAAACGCTTCGCCCTCATCTCTTCTAGTTTTTCTTTCCTCTTAAGCGCCGCATTTTGCAATTCACCAACTTCAGCCATTCTTTAGAACAAGAGGGATGTCTCTGTTTACCGTAAGAGTAAAAGACCTGTAAAATATATCAAAACCAAAATATAAACAAGAACCTCGCCGTGTCCAGTGATATTCCCTAACTTTTTCGAATTAAAAAAAACAAGCAGAGCTAGCTTCAGTTTTGCCCGTAGTAATCAAATCCTCCACTAGCCGCTATTTCGTACCTTATGCGATCAGTCACGGCGCTGTCCTTGTCACACACGTGGCCTGAGCCTCCCGGGGTTACCGACTCCAATATTTCATCAACCCTCTTCCTCCTCTCTTAACTTTATTTCAAAAGCACGCCTTCTTTGAGTCTTTAATAATCGACGGACTGAGACTGACTGGCATCTTTCGGGATTAGCAATTACAATTCGATTATCTTTTTCAGCTGTTAATGCATAGACTCATTAAATTTCGCAGCGACCATTTTTCTCATTAAATCTAATTTTTATTTTAAAAATACTCTGCTTAAAATTACAAAATAAAAATAGAATTTTCAGTTTTTGCTCACAACAAATAAATGTTTTGCTCTAGCTAATCAAATGATTCTAAAGAAAGTGTTTTCAATTAAATTTAGTGATATTTCCCCCCAAATTTTCCACTGGAGCAAATTAGCCCCACCCCTACACACACCCCGTTTGTGCCCAAAAATATTTCTGATTTTCTTTTTTTAAAAATGCCACCCTGAGATTAAAAAAAAATCTGCAGTTAAGAAATGTAACCAAATTAATATTTTATTAATTTATATTTACATGAAGCTTTCAAAAAACGGAGAAAAAATGTTAAAAAAAGAAGTTTTTAATTCGTATCTGTAATACTATTTTTTTTCTCTCCAAATTTCTACTGTATTATCTCATAAATAAAGCAGTAATTAAATTCTAGTAATTGGGGAAAACGATATAATCAAGAAAATAGGATAATGATGTATTATTATTTGTCTAGGGTTAATTTGTATAGGGTTTTTTTCCGGAAATTAAGAAAATTTCAGCTTTATTCCATAATTCAAGTTAAAAAAAGGAAAGAAAATCTCTCTAAAAAAAAATCCAACATAATTTTATTAAAGCACATACGCAATTTAAATTTAACGCTCCATCTCAACCATTATTGAACTATTTTTATTTTTTCATGAACTGGCTCAGTATTCTGGTTAATGTCTACCTTACAGTAGTTTATTTATAGACAAACAATAACAATTAAAATTTTCCCATTTAAGACCAAGATGTCAAACTTAAGTTTAAGAAAAATGCTATTGGTGTATTATGATCGTTTTATTTAGTCAGCAGACGAAAAAGGGCGGAAAAAGTCGATAGTCTGCACTTAAGAAGCAAATATCCTTCCTCTTCCTCAGTGTTGCCAAATCTATTTTATTTTACATCCAAAACTGAGTCAAAAAACATCTAGAAACCTCTATATACTCCAGATATATATAAAACATCTAGGAAATATGTTACATGTCAATAAATCAAATGTGATTTTAATCGGCGTCATTTACTCTATTAAAATATTACTTATTTTATTACTATAAATTAAATAAAAGTATTACTTATTTTTATTAAAAATCATCCAAATAGCAATTTCTGGCATCCAGACGCAAACAAAAACATCTAGATCCAGATGATAAACATCTAAATTGGCAATACTGTCTGTAGTTTCCTCAGTGTAAGACTGTGCAGCAGACAGAAGCTTGAACCGTGGAGGAGACTTACTCCAAAAATATTTCAAACTAAACCAAACTTTATTAATAATTTTTAACTAGTGTTTTCTTACAAAAACTAATAATAATAATGGTTGACAATGTTTATAGTTAAAATAAAGATATTTCTAAACCAAACTTAGTTGAAAATTATTCATAAGAAATTAAAAGGATGTAAAAATCAAAATCTTTAATGTCCTATGGTTTTGAAAAAGAATAAACACTGAAGAAGGAAGAAAAGATTCATTTTCCCACATTTACTTGGTTTAAATAAAAAAAAAAAAGAAAATTGTTTCGGGAATAAAAAATATCCTATTGCATTACAAAGTAGTGGGAGTTTTCCAAGATATTTTTAAAAACTTCAGCAGCAAAATACAGAGATTCTTCTTTCACATCTTATAAAAAAGAGTGTTTGGTAAAAAGACTAATGTAAATGGAATGTGATATTTTAAAGGAAAGAAGAGAAAATTTTATTTTTTAAGAACTAGTTGTGTTACCCATCACTACCATTTTTTGACTACTACTACTACTACTTAGTTTTAACTTCATCTTAATTTTTTTTTTTTCAAAATATTTAGATAAAAGGTGAGTCAAAAAATGAATAATGGGTTACAAAGACTTCCTAATAGAAAAAATAATCAAATTTAAAAATAGTTATAATTTGCCAAGACAATGTCAGACTACTAAAGAGTAGCGCTGCTTAGTGAGAAACGTTGTCACGACTCAGTAACCACTTAGGATAGAAAGTCGGTCCATCTATTAAAAACTCTAAAAGTAACCAAAAAAACAACTGGCGTTAAAAATGGAAGAATAATACTAATAATAAGGATACTATTAATAAAGGTGAAGAGGCAACTAATGCCAGACGTGACTGGTGCTCGTGCAGATACGTAGCGGTGGCGAGAAAATGGATTGTTGACGTTTTGGTCACTCACTCCGCTCCGCTGTCGAGAAGAGAAGATGGCGCTTCAGCGGAAGAAAGACGGTGGGCCTAATGTTAAGTTCTTCGAGTCTGTGGACACGATTGCCGTGTTCGATACTGTTCGAACATGGCTACACAAGAACTGCAAGAAGGTAAGATTGCATTTTTGTTCGAACTTCGCTTGGATCGTGCGATAGATGCCCGGTGCGCATTCCCAACCGGCTCAGTTTGTTTCACTCGCCTTTGTTTGAGTCTTCTCTCGCTCTATAGTTCTTATTCAAACAGGGAACTGGGGCCGGTTTTGTTTTTGTTTTATCTACATTGCCACATTTTAATTCTTAAATTCGTGCATTTTATGAATATACAGATATTGTTTACATATTTGAGACCAAAAAGGCTAATTGGGGGGGAAAAACGTTAGAAAAAGATAACATCGTTTCTTTTTTTTTTTTTCAGTTTTTTTTTTTGGTTTAGATTTGCATAGCGTGATATTCTGTAGATTCTGAGCCACTGTTTAGTATCAAAAACGCGTACACACAAAGCGTGTGTATACAATACAAATTTCCTTGTGTATACATGCCTTGTATTCCTATATCCCTAGTGCATGTCTACGCACCTACATGCATGTTAATCGATACTTCAGATCTATGTATAATCAGCTAAATAAATAATTACTTGGTTTAATTTGCACAAAGACGCACTCACACATCCTTTCCCTCCTGTTTTTTTTTTCTTTTTTAGATTTCCCCCTTTTATGGGATAATTCTTTTATATCTACGGATGTTTTAGCGTAGAGAAGTCTCTCTTAAAAAAACAAAACAAAAAACTCATTACGTAAACAAGAAATATGTTCAAGTACTTGTTTATTAATATTTAACCATGTGACTCAGATTCAGCTGTGATGATGATGTAATTTTTCTGCAGCTTGTGTTAATTTTTCTCGTACGTCCTCCACATTTCAAACATTAGATGAAACAATTTGTTTCGAAGATGCTAATAAAATGTGACCATTTCTTATTTATTTAATAAAACCTAATTATTTATTGAGTAAAATTGCTAGTGCCCGAACATTTCGTGGATACTGGATTATGACTCATATTTTCTAGTTGGTTCTATAGATTGAGAGGAGAATGCAATTGGGTACCGCTGAGGTGACTTCCCATCCGGAAGATATCGTGTTCAAATCATAGTAACCCTAATATTTATTGTTTAGTAAAAATTTAAATAGATTATTGATGTTGTTCTCTTGAATAATGTAATGATGGACATTTAATCTTACTATGTTTTAACCGAAAAGTGAAGTTTAAAAAAAAAATCATTTACTCTAGTGATCTTTAAAAATAAACAATCGTTACAGCACCACTGGTCATCCATAGAAAGCAAAAGTGGGCTGGTCGGGTTCGGTAACGGTGGGTCCTCGTGGTGAACCAGTTTGTAGTAAAGAGGACCCAGATTTGTTTTAAAACTCTATCTCATGACAATGGATGGCTTAAATGTGCAAAGCACTAGCACTTAAACAGGTTTTTTTTTAATACTAAATCTAGCTAACAATTATTCTCAGAAGTCTAGTTGCTCGTTTGTTTTTTTTTTAAAAGTCAATAAGTATTGCACGCACACCACGCTTCCTTGACTTAGTCAATAGTAAGCAAAGATTTTACCTACTTTTTTCAAATCACTATACTTTATTTACATAAAAATTGGACCTCTTTCCTTTTATTCACTCTATTATTTAAAGAAATCATGTAATTTTCCTATCTTAATCAAATGTTCCGCTTTTTTTCATTTTAACAACAAAAACAAACAAATCCTTATACAACCGGTTGCAAAATCGGTGGTCGTTGTCTAACAATGTTTGTCATGTACACTGGTTACCGACTTTACAGCCACTTATTAAGATATCGTAATACTACTACTAAATATTACGAGGGATCAGTTTTTAATACAATTGTCATTATAAACTGATCCCCCACTTTCTGACCAGGCATTCGTTTGTTAACCGTTACTAACACAATCCACGATATTATTTTACTTTCTCTTTAATATATTTCAACTTATTTTCCTATTCTAACAGACAATTTTAAGCAGTCTGATGTCTTGATCGAATAAAAGTTACATTCTAGAAAAATGAGGCAATTATTAGTTGTTTTTATTTAGTTGTTTGTTAAAAGCCAAGACGTGACATGCCTTCTCTCTAACAATGAAGTGAAGACTTTGTTTTGGTCACTCATTCTCATCGTCCGTCGATCTCTCTCTCGAGGTTTTTCTGAAAAGTGTGCTCAATATTTGGCTTGAAATAATTAATATATCTCGCCTGGGGCTCTGGTGTTTGTTTGCAGTTGGTAAGGGGCCATGATATAATTCAGAGGTGAAGCCGTTACCTTCCTTCTTTCTTCATGGCTTAGAGTAGCACTGCTTCTCTCACTCAAGGCAGACATGTTTGAAGATCTGCCCTTGACGTAAAATGTTGTCGGCTCCTCTTAATTTCCCTGAACTGTTTCTCTTCACGATTTTTCTTGTCTTAGCTAATCTATCTGTCAACCCCGGCAGTTGAAAATGTCACATCTAAAGGAAATAACTCATTTCCAGCAAAATACTACCAGGCCGATCGTTTTTTGAGCTCCACCAAAAATGAGAAAAAACGAAGTAGTAGCCATTTTTCCTCCCCCTTTCCTACTGTAAACGTTTTGCACAGAAAAGAAAAGGTTTTAAAAAAAACTCTTCTTCAATCAGATAAGGTTTCATCCTTGTGAAATAATACGGTAAGATCGAATTGTGGGGGTGGGGTCGGTTTTGTTTGAATAACAACTTGTGCTGTCGTTTTTTTTCTTTCTTGTGTGTGTGAGTCTCAAGATTTAAATCAAGAGAAACCGACACCGGAAGTAAAAGTAGAAAAAAAAACTAACTGTTCAGTCAGTCAATTCGGCAGATGGCTTAAACTGCTCACCGTGTTTTGATTTATTTATTTAATCTTTTATCCCATTGTTTTTGAAATGCTGTTATTTGATAAATAGCTTGATTATCTGTATGCGTGATTTTCTTCTCCCTCGCTGCCGACTTCCCTTAATTTTGTCTTTCTTTCTCTTTATTATTCCTCATTGCGATGATGATGATGATGGAGGCGGTAGCAAATGACCTACTTTGTCGGTTTATTAAAAACAATATTTGCTCTTTATTCAAAAGACTGGAATATGGAATTATGATCCTGTCATTTTCATTCCAATAATGGTCTTTTGGCTAATTTCTTTTAACTAAAGATTGATTTTTTTTTTTTTAAATTTCCATTTAAAAGAATATGATGTGGGTCAGCTTTCTTATTTATTTATTTTTTCACTGAGGGACTAGCCTTTTCTAAATATTTGTAAAGAAAAATAATCGGTCCTTAATTATGGGAATGAGTTTCTTTGGCAATTTAAAATTACCAATTTAAAAAGAAAAATGAATTTTCAATTTGAAAATCGTGCAAAATACAACCGGAATCACCCACCTTAATATTAATTTTTTTTTTCAAAATATGTTAAATATGTTTCATATTGTAAAAACGAAAATTCTTTTTAGCTGTCTTAGGGTTTACTTTACCCCCCCCCCCCCCATTTTTTTAACTCTTATGACAATTTTATTGAAAAACATACATTTTTATTAATTTTTCCAGGGGTTTTTAGTTCATTTATATGGCGATATTTTTTAAAAAAGAAATGTTTTTTATTGAATTTGAATAATGGAAGTAGGTTTTAATTATAGATTTGTACAGTGTCGATAAGAGTTTTTTTTCTTTACTAAAAACGTTAAAGTTAATTTCCTTCTATAATCTTTCCGTGTTTTTTAGGGAAATAGTCATACGCTAAAAGTCACAACATCTGGCTAGGAACATTGTTTTAATAAAAATATTTTGATTTACTTAATTTATTAAAAAAAAAAAAATTGTGTACAATGAATTATTTTGATAGTAATTGTTGATAAAAATGTTATCTTATTACTTTTATTATAAAAATACCTGTCTTTCGTTCCTTGCCCCCCCTTTTTTTCCCGGTCACGGTTTGTTTGTCTGAGACTTTGGCATCTGTTCGTGTTTTTTTTCCTTTCCTGGTCCCCCTAATTTATATATTTCTTTTCCCAAAGAGAAAATTGAGTTTTTACATTTTATTTTAGTTTTTACTTATTTAGCGTTTCAAATTTAGAGTTTATTTGTTTCTTCCATCTAAATCTTTAAGTTTATGACGTATTTATTTTCAATTTTCTAGTTCAATCGGAAATGAATTAAATTATTTGATGTTAAAATAAACTTTTGCTATTGGAAATAATTTATACATGACATTGATGCAAATAAACAATGAAAGTACGTTATTGTCAATTCAGAATATAATTAACCATTAAAATCTTACCGGGTTAGATGAGGTTTTGAAATGAACTAAATAATTTTTTCTAATGAATATCGTGTACTTGAGATTTTTCTATATATTTATTTATTTCCTCTCAAAGAAACAAACCAGCTGTCAAATGAATGAAAGTGCTATCGAACAACTTTTCGCTGAGCTCCTTGACGTTTTATTTTGATCTCCCATTCAACTGGTCGATTGCTGATAATTGATAACTTATGGCGGGAAAAGACTTAACACTACTACACCATAGTGACTGAATAATAAACGTTGAATATTTTAAAAAAAGAATTTAATGTGATTTTACATACTAGCTGGATTCATACATTATATTTTCCTTATTTTATTTAAAAAGTAGCTTGAATATTATGACCGTTTATTCAATTAGATATGATGTCGATTTATCGTGAAGTGTATTATATGTAATAATGTTGTTGTATTCCGCAACAACACAATGTTCCGGTTGATAGGTAATGCAAACAATAACAAAAATACTTGACTCTAAATTAGTCACTGTTCGTTACTAGTAAATCCTGTAATTTACTTTCGTAAATCATAAATCTCAAACTATTTATTTTGTTGTAAACCGACCTTGTGTCGGATTCTGCTGTTGTGAGAGACAAAGATAAAAAGGGAGTTGTTGATAAATTGTTAGGTACAACATAGGGAAGGTGGTGCCGATTGGAATTCTGGGTGTGAAAGTTTCGCACATTCGATGTTAAAAAATGTCGCATAAAGAAATAAGAGAATTCATGAAAGAAAAACAGTAAATACATTATTGCTTTGAATAAATTAAATTGTTGAATAGTTTTGCCTAGCTTCATAAATTTTTGACAGATCGCATGCGATGTCATGTCAGCTGAATTCCAATCGGGACCACCCTACCTATGTTGTGCCCATTTATTTATTTTTTTTTTCTGATTTACTATTTTCTATTTTTTGGTTAATAAATGATGGTTGTAATTTCAGGTGTTTATTCCTGATTAAATATAAGTAAATAAATTAATTTCAAATATTTATGCAGTTCCTAAAAAGCTTCTTAACTAAGGGAGACATTGGAGGAATTGCTGTGATTAGTTTTGATTGAACAGGATCAGTGTTCCCTCTAAGCTGCACACAGGATATAAGATTAAATTAAATAAGGAATACATATCAATACATCAAATAAATCATTTCTTTTATTATGCACTTTTTGTTAAAAGTAACTTCTTTTCATAAACTTTAGACATAAAATCAATGATAATCTAAAGTAAAAAAATATCTTCTGCACATGCCAATGCTCACTAGGCTTTTTGGTCCTGCACAGACCATTAAAAAAATAGAGGGAATATTGATCAGGAGGTGTGTTAAAAACAGTTTATCTTCTAGCCACTTGCTTTCCACCATGTTAGACCTTATAGTCTGGCATCTGACAAGTGATTCACCATTGGCTATTGCATTATATTGGGTGATATCCAACATGTCATATAGATATTCTTCTAGATCACTTATGGCCATCCAGTTTTACCTGTCTTGTGAAGTCTTGAATGAGAATAGCCTAGTATGATTTGACATCTGAACTATAATTGTAAGTTCATACTGAATTCTTAAAGTTGTCAGATGTATGGACAAAAATTAATGTCCTCCTTAGAAAGCACATTGCACTAAATTTTAAAATATACTGATTTTGTTAAACTTTTAGGAAAAAGTAATAATGAGCTCTGTTAATAGGATACCTGGCTTAGATCATTAGTCAACTAGCTTTAAACCAGGTAGGAGCAGTTCCACCCGAGAATGCAACTTGTGCGACAATGTTTTTCTGGCGTAGAATTCAAATTCAGATGTTAATTGCGCGTAGGCGGGAACGTTTCTGAGATATGGGAGAGGGTATAAGGCAAAAAATTCATGATGTGCAATATTAATCGATTTTGTAGGGAGAGTATCAGAAAATCTGCACCGTATCATTCCATCCATGCAAGTTGGGTATGACCTTTGTCTCCATATCGTTGCAACAGAATTTTCATGCTTTATGTGCCTTGCAGGGCTGCTCCTACACAACGGTAACAAAGACAGATCAGTGATTTTCTTGTTGGTTGCAGAATTTCTCCAAAATAGATTGATTCTAGCCTAATTTCTCCAGGCTAGAAACTAAACTTTCCCTGAGGTGACTTTCTGCACCAAGATCACGGAAGGCTGCAACATACTCTCGCCTATCTTTCACCATCTTCCAAAATGCCTTCTTTCCTTTAAGAAAAAGGGACAAAATATAATCATTACCAGAAACAGTGTGCAGTCCCAGAAGTGCCTGTTTCTGAGCATGGGATAGATTGCACGTATTAAGATTAAGCAGCTTTCTTGCTTTACCATTGTCTATAAATGCCTTTTCGTTTGCTGAAAGAATGATGGAGATATCAATGTCTAACGCACGCCAGATACCGTTTCTTGACAATTATTTTGGTGCAACGGCATGATACAAAAGGTAACAAATTTTTTGTGTCAGCTTCTTCATGGTTGGTCTCCAATTGATAGACATGTGTTGCACCATCTTTACTGATTTTCACACATCTATTCTTTCTTGCAAAGTAGGCTACACAATCTCCAAGCTGAAACGAATACTCACCCAAACTTCTATCAACTCTAACAGCTGCTCCTTGTTTTTCCCATTGCTTATGAAGCTCTTGAAATTGGATGGTAGTCCTACATTAGACAAAATCTTCGGAGTTTCCCCAGGGCTGTGGAGTCGGAGGAATTTTGGGTTACTGGAGTCAGTAAAAAATATACTGTCTCCGAGTAAATATAAATTGTAACATTACTACTTGAAAATTCACCCAGTAGGTCGGTTTTTCGACCTAACTCCGGTGGAAGGCCTGCCTGAATGTAAATAAACCCTCTGCAATACCTTAAAAAAACTTTTCAAAACTGACAAATTTCCTGAGAAAACGGCCGTCTTATGGATTGAAAGCACAAAAAAAAAAAAAAAAATTCTGTTTTTGAAAATGTGTAACCCTTAGTTATACTTATGGATATAAATGGTACTTAAACACTGTATTAAAGGGTTGAGAAAGTATATTTTTTATTAAAAAGTATAATTAAATAACATAGCAAGAATTGAAAAATCTAGCCATTTTAAAGCTGTCGATGGTACCATAAATTGGGGAGTCGGATGTTTTGTGTCCGATTCTGGTTTCCCCATAGCTGCCTTACCGGAATCTTTATGGATCGATCAGTGTAAGGGTTGCAAACCATGTATCCATTTCTAAATTAATTTGGAATTTGGCTCATCCGCTTCAAACCTGTTTGGCAGATTAACAGTGCATGAATTGCTGCAGCCAAGTCCGTTACATAGCAACTGGTATTTCCAGGCAAGGCTTCTTCCGAAGAAATGGAGTGGAGCAATGAAACGTTTGCTTTCCTTTTGTATCTGTTACTTGTTGCCAGTGATAATGGAACTCGTGCAAGGGGGTAGGTGAGGGCCTTATCAATCAACACCTTTTCCTTGTACGACACTGTCATGAGGAAACCAAGAATGTCCCTTTTGTACCGTGATTGATATCTTTCGATTTGACATTGGCTTTCACCATAATCTTTTCTCCAAAACCTTTCCAAGGGATCAGAGAGATGCAGCTTGATCTTCTCTTACATGAATTCAATCACTAAATGCATCAAACAGATCAATGCCTCTTTTCTCTGCTGAAAGTAGCTGCTCAGCGAGAGGTAACAGACTTCCCTGCGAAAGATTAAACAGCTTGTCTTTGTCAAGGTCTTCACTGAACTGATTAATGGATACTTCTTTTATCACCTTGATGATCCTATTCACTTTTTCTTCAGATTTTTTCATTTGCATCTCCTTTGAACAGTTTTGTAGGTTTGTCAATGGCTTGTCAACTTCTGCTAGACATAACAATGATTCTACCAATTTAGCTTGGAATGGCCTGTTGAGGACCAATTTTTTATGGTGTGAGAATTTTTTGATGCCATCTGGAAAAGAAAAGATTTTTTAAATTTAATTTAAAGAGGCGACTTATTTTATATTTTTCAGCCATATATTTTCAAACAGGAAGGGAAATCTTTTCTATGCATTTTATTCTGATCAGTTTTAATAAAAGTTCTCACATACGCATTTGACTTGCAACTGAACACTTTGTACTCGAAAATATACAGATATATATATTGTGTATCGCCATTCAGCCTAAGAATACTGAGATATGATTTTTTGTCCCTGTCGCCCAACCCCTAACGTGATCTGTTTCAATCGATGGTAGTAAGGGCAACGGAAAGTCTAAATCTCGGTTCCTGAACAAATTCAGCTTGGGAAGTCTCAATGAGGTTTACTTTGTCGTGGTTGCAACATTAGCCAAATCTACCAAGAAGTTTAATGGGAATTTTCTGGCCCATTAAGCTGTGCAGTCCTGTCCCTAAAATAAGAGACTTCTTTTTAAAAAGTTTCCTTTTTGAAACAGCCTGGACACGGTCTTGAGAAAATGACTGAACATATCGGCGAACTTCATCTCCGCGAGAATGATTAGTTGATGATGAATTCCATCACACTCTTTAGAGGTTGTCTATCTTCCCACCCTAAAGAATCAGCAATTGGTGGCCATGGCGACTCTGGTGCACTCTCAATCATGGATTTAATATCAGATCAAAGTATTTCATAATAAACTGCTTACTCCCTTTCATAAGACTACTTATGGTTGTTGTTAAGAGTGCGGATTGACTAACTATAATCCGTTCCACTGTGGGACACTTACAAAGACAATGCTCCCTCCAAACTGTTTTTCGTGCTTCTTAACTTTACATTGAAGCCTGCTCGCATCAGTGTCAAAGCTATACATTTAAATTAAGATCTTGCAGGAAACTAACTGGTTACCGCTTATGACATGATTCTGTATAGATTTGACAGACAGCTTTGAAGTCTGTTTGTTCCCCATCTTCCTTGGACAACTCTGCACAAACCTCATTCAAAGACTGCTGTTTGGTGCATAACCTCATATAATCTCAGTTGCATTTTGGGTGCATCTTAAAGTCTTTTGGCTGGAAATATTGAGAACCATGACTTCATCTTTGGGAAGCTTTGTAGCATCTTACCAAGATGGTTTGTAAAACTTTGATATCCTGTTTTTGTCCTTCTACCTTTAATGGCCTATTACTGTCGCATTCCATGCATTTATTGGTGGGGAAACAAGGTTACAAAGTTATCGGTCAATCTTTCGCTTTGTTTCAACATGTTT
>VCCN01003880.1:8220581-8233002 GCA_006491835.1 Architeuthis dux
TGTTTGTTTAATCAATTAGTACTTAAAAAAAACAATTTTGTTCAATTTGATTATTAGGTAAGCTGTTTGTTTGTTTGTTTGGGGTTTTTTGTGCGTGGGTGGAAGTCTTTTTCAACAGGTTGTTGAATACAAACCATAAAAGTCAAACTATTCTGCTACACACAAACAAAAATAGTCCTTTTTAAAAAATAGACTCTTCAGATAAATAATATTTTAAAAAAACAAATGTTTTATTCCTTTTTAGATGAATGGTTCCGGCCTGTTATGAAAAGAGATCGTCACTGTATGGTTCATTGGTGGTTCTATCCTGACAGGTAAGAATTTTTACTGTCTTTTAATTTGGTGGACAAAAACAGTAAAAATGTCATAGGTTCTTAATATATGAAATTTATTAAAAACTGAATATAAAGATTAGATATGATGTTTAACCATTAGCACTCTGTAAGTGACTTGTTCACAGAACAAAAAATTTGTCCTGCCACTGCAGGCGACTCAGATCACTGAAAGATAGTGTTTGAATTTTGCAATTGTGTTGTCTTGTCAATTTCAGTCATACATGAACATAAAGTTACAGGCTTTCAAGGTTACTAAGCTAGAATTGGTAGTAATTGATGGTCACAATTAAAATATATCTGCTGAGTCAACAAATGTGAGTTTTAAATAAATAATCTGCCGTGGGTAGATCTGCCTCCAAGTCGGCGATCCTGAGGATCCCTCACCCACACCAAAAAGAAAAACATGCTAGTGTCCACTTGAAGAAGTCGTAACTGGAGATCATATTCAACCATTCTTTAATATATATTTATATTTATATTATTTATTTATTTATTATAATAATAATATAAATGTCTTTTATTTACTAATTGCACCAGCAATGTGATTGGTTGCAACTCTCTTCAGCAGTTAATCTTATGCCCTGTAATGTTTGCATTTAGTCATATATATATTTTAGTGTTTAATACTTTACAACTTTTATGGTAGAAACACCAATAAAATCCTTTATGAAATATTAATTTATACCTGACTCTACACAAATGTTTTGACTTATAAGATCATGTATACCCCAACAGCATACAATATCCATTATGTATTTTTAGTGTGGCTTTTATTACATATGTGATCAATAACTAGTATTCTTTGCTTTTTGTTTTTGTAGTTATGATACTTGGGTGACTGAGATACATATTGAACAAGATCCAGAAGCTCCTTATTGTCCAAGTGGACCGTGGGAGGTGAGTTAATGTTTTTCCAAATATTTTTTTATTCAATACAGAATGCTATTAGAATTGAATATTATTAACAAGTTCTAATCTTTTTCTTTTCTTTATTTATTTTTCTTTAAATAAAATGTCTATACAGCTGAATGCTTCATTTTCATCAGTGTATTTCTAATTGGTATGGACACAAACATCAGCTAAAAGTGAGCCTCCATTGAATAAAACGCGTTACAAAAATACAACCTTTCAGTAACTGGTTATGGGCAAGAGTGTTGTAATTGATTTGACCTACCTACCTACCATACAATTAAATGGGAGATTTTTTTTGATTTTTTTTAATCCCACCCCCTCTTCTCTCACTAGGATTGACTATTGGATTATAGTAAAATACTATACAAAATATATGTGCTCCTTTTATAAGTTTATAGTGTGAGTGCATTCATTCTTTATGATCTTCAAACATTTACAATTCAACCTAAAATGTTTAATTTTTTTTGTAAGCGATAGTCATATATGAAAACATTTTAATGTCAAATGGTTTTCTTTCCGGTTTCTGTGTTCATACCATATTTCTAATATGAGATTCCTTACAGAATTGTTTTCTATTAAAGTAATGATGTATTATTGATAACTCTGCTTGGATAAAATAAACTTGGTATTTTGCAGTGTGTTGGAGGAATCGGTTGATCATTTTGAATTGAATAATTATTTTTATATAGGATATTTTTTTAAAAAATCGTTTTAGTAATAAACAAAGGTTTAAAACACTGAAATAAGTTGATTGTACAATTTGTTTGGACTAATATTTTCATCTTTTATAAACAAAAAATTTCTATCTTTTGCTCTCCAGATAAACGCTCGTTGGTTGCTAGATCTTGAAGAGTTTAATGAATGGATGAATGAGGAGGATTATTTAAATGAAGACGAGGTAAGGAACCAATCTTTTTTTCTCTTTGGGCTAACAGGATTTTAGTTCCTTTTATAAAAGTAGCCTAAAAATGAATAAATTACATTTATTAAATTATCATGATTCGTTTATTAATTCTGTTTCAGTCAAAATTTTATTAAGCATAGTGTTTGTATTCAGATTTAAGTGTTTTCATTGTTCTGAAACAGTTTAATTTTTTTAACTGAACATGGTGCTGGAGAGATTGGGATGGACAGTAGGTTTATGGTTAAGTGTGACTTCTGTCGAGTTCTCATAGCTCAGTTGGCTGTGCAGTTGGTGCATTTAACCAGGCTTTCCTGAGTCAAAAAGTGACGCAAGTCCGAGTCTCACTGAAAGCTTATTCTTTATTTCCAGTCCATTCTGTTTACTCACTGCCTTAGATCGAAGGCCTGAGTCAAGTTGTGATTTTAAAAAAATAAAATAATCAAGATGATGGAAAATAGTAGTCAAAAATTAATAATGGTTTACAATACTTCATCTAATGAAAAGATGATGACTACATAGTTGGGTTTTTTTTTTAATATATATATATATAAAACTTATTTATTTCCCATATTTATTATTTAAGATGAATTTTATTTTGATAAATATTAGTCATATTTTTAGGTTTTCTTATGTAATGTAGTTACTGTTGATAGCACTTGATAATTTTTTTTTTCCTAATTCTTTTTCAGATGGAAGGCAGTAATACACGTAAATCAAGACGTCGTAATATAGTAAAATTGACAGTTGAAGATGTAAGTCTTTCGTAGCATTTTTCTCTTAAACTGTATTTTCTATTACTTTTTATAATTTCAAATTGAAAAAGTGCATAACATAAATAGGGAAACTTTACTTTTCAATCACTTGCCCTTGGGTATCAACACATGACTGTTTTACCCTAAAAAAAGTAAAGTGTAGAATTTTGAGTTTTTCAACATTAGGACAATTGTAAAAAAAAAAAAAGAAAAAGGAATTGGTAACCTAAAAAGTTGTCAAAAATGTATATTATTATTTGTTCCACACAAGGTCTGTCCGGAAAGTATCCAGCCATTTTGATGTTAAAGAAGAAAAAACTAGGGCAATGACGCCTTAGTCTCTTTCAAAGTAGACCCCTTAGGACCTGTCACATTTATCCCAGCATCCCTTCCAGTTTTCAAAAGAGTCTGGAAAGTCATCTTTAAAGATTGCCATCTGCTGCCTCGTCACATTCTCTTTAATCTTGTCCACTGTGTGAGATCTATTTGGGAAAAGTAAAGTTGCAGGGAACCCAATCTGGATTTACAGGGGTTGACAGTGTTGGTTAATTCGATGTTTTGCCAAAAAAAAAAAAAAGTCACTTTGTTGTCAAACCTGGATTGTAGTGGGGCTGAAATACCTGGGTGATGTGACGATGTGTCCCTCCCCCCCCAATCACAAGACACATGGTCATTGTGAATGTGACGGTCACACAGTATGCAGGGTCAATGGCGTCTCACTACTGACTAAGTAACCCCGTGGGAGAGTGTCTGTTTACGCATGTGCAGTGAAGTCCCCTTTGATTAGTTGCCAAATTACACCCAGGCTGTGCAACCGGTTCTCACAATATTCAAAATGGCTGGATACTTTCCAGACTGTCCTCGTAATTGTTAAATGCTTCATAAAATGGTAATGATCTGAGATCCACTCGAAGTGTCAATGAACAGATTGATACTCTGCCAATGTGTTTTTATTTTATTTACTATGCGATATAAGACTTCTATTGTGTTTTAAAACCCCATAATTTATGTATGAAATCAAATGATAGGTAATTTTATATCCGACAGAATATGATAATTTTAGCAGCCACTTGCGCCAGGCAAATATAGGTTCTCAACTAATAAATGTCTTTATAATGATCATTATGTATGTTTTATTTTATGCTGCCACTAGCTATGTTAGACAAAATACTTGTAGCTGACTAATTCATCAAATTTGGTACTTAATGTTGAAAGACTAATCTATATGAACCGTGCAAATATATTGGTAGACTGAAAAGTTGCTTCAATTCTGTTGTGTGTTTTGTTGGTTTAATTTTGACGTTTTCTTTAGATTAACCCCAGCATGGAATCTGATCGCAGCAGAGACAAAAGAGGAGACAAAAAGAACAAAAGGAGGCGTTCTCCATCCCCAGTTATTGAAAAGAAACGAAAAAAAGGGTAAGCCATTAAAACCGATCTACATCCATTAACCAAGTCGGGAAAAAATAGAAACAATTATTTATGCCCTGTTTCCCCCCAGCTATGTATAAAATAGCAGGAAAGACTGGACTCCCTAATACAGTCTGGCATTGTTTCAGCCTTGTTATGGCAACTCCTGCAACAACACTGGTGCCAAACTGTATTGGCCATTGCCCTTTGGCTAGTATCAGTGCATGGAGAGGGTAGTCTTGCTGCATGGGCAACCGCCTGTCTTCCTGCATGGGCAACCGCCTGTCTTCCTGCATGGGCAACCGCCTGTCTTCCATACAACCTTGTCCAGTCTGTGCCATCGAGTGACTGAAAGCAAGACTTCCCAGTTGCGTATCCAGTCTCGAGACTGATGGATGCTACTGAATATTTAATTCCTTGCTGCCTGCAGCAAATGAATTGCTCTTCTAGCCAATACTTTATTACCTGAACTATGTTCTGTTTGCTCCTTTTTAAAATCATAGATGCAATAAATCAATATTTGAAATCTCCCTTTCTCTCAGTATTTCATGAACTCGTTGAAGAAACTAAATTTTTAGCCATGTAAAGTTTAAATTACTATTAATATTTTTCTATTTTTAATGCATGTTTTCCTGATGAAAAATCTGAAAATATTATTTTCGTTTTAATAGCAGTAATCGTCAAAGTGTTACTACAGGCAAGAAAAAGCCATCCCGTGAAGATGAAAATGATGACCTCACCAAAGATATGGATGACCCAACTCCAGAACCTAATATCCAGGAAATTTCAATCTCAAAGCAAAGTAGGCAGATTTTTTTTTTTTTGATTTTTTTAAAAATTTTATTTTATTTCATTCCTGTTTATCTTCTCAGTAGAACCCTTGTTCAGCTGACAATTTAAAAAAATTTCATCCCATTGCAAAAGATTCTTTTAATCCTTAACAGGAATTGCTTATATTTTGACCTAAGATCTGAACATTAAAAATAGTAAACAGCTAAATGAATTCTCATAGTTTGAGATATTTCAGATAAGTATATTTCTTTTGATTTACGTTAAGTTAGGTTTCTTTGAATTTAATTTTATTCAAATGTATTCAGAGATAGTAAGAAGCTTATAATCACTATTTTCTTTAAACGGTTATTATAGGTAAGCTATCTGGAGCTTATATACAGGTTAGCTATTGCTTGGTTACCATAGTTTATTAACTGATTATTTATCTAATTAGTCTCATGTATTTAACACTATTCCACTTCAACACAATTTTTTCTGGAAAACTTAATTTTTGTAAAATGGCTGAATACAATCCTCTTTGATTTATTAATTAAAAAAATCATGTTATCTTGAAGCCACAACATCACGAAGTGCAAAAGATAGTGAGTTACAACCCATCAAAGGTGGAACTTATATTGATCTGGATGAAGAACAAACAGATAAGGTAAGTTAAATTTTCTTATTAAACCAGAAATAATCAGGAATTGTTCCTGGTAAATATCTAAGCAGTACATTCATCAAGAAAATAGTGATGTCCCAATTAGTTTTACATCAGCATTTGCAATTTCAGCAATCAAAATGTGAATAAAAAATCTAATTTTTGTTTGTGTCGTCAGTCATCAGCTTGGTCATTGCTGTCAACAATCAAGTACTGGGATCTACTGTAAGATCGCCCAGGGTGGTAAAACAGAAAAACAATCAAATTTGAGTGGAAAAATGGACCAAACTATAGCCCAGGGCTATTATTCAAAGGCCATCACAACTGCTAAATTGAGCATAATAAAACAAAAGTTACAACTTCTGTGTTTTTATTCACTTCACTAGCAATCGGCAACTCGTTTTAATTGTATTTGGTACCTTTATAGACTGTATTTAGTACCTGCAAACACAAAAAATAATTTAATTTAATGTAATAAATAATATAACTGGTTTGTTTTCAGACTCATTCAATACAATAGTGAAGCAATATCGAGCAAATTAATTTCTTTGAAGAAACTTTTTGTTTATACAACGAATTGACAGATATTTCAGACTTGATGTCTTAATTATTATATGCATATTTAAGTTGTCCAGTTTTTTTATACTAAAGTGCTTTCAAATTTTCATCTACAAAAACTTGACTCCCAAATAACCGCCCATGGGCGCTCTTACAGTAAATCCTGGTACGTTCTTGATGCACTATTTCCACTGGGCCCTGTTGGCTGCCAGATCCTTCAGAGTTGTCAGCCAGGTGATTGGGTTCTTTTCCATCACACCTCAACCAGGCAGGGCACTGCGGCCAACAATCTTCATGTGGTCTCCTCCATGATGACATTGTCTGGCTCATAAGGGTCATGTAATGAAGCCTTTCCCAGCCATTTAAGTCTTCTGGTGACAACTACACTGAATGGAGGAGAAGCTCTTCTCAAAAAGTGCTGCCGAATTTCTGCGTTTGACACCTAACTGCATTGAATATTTGCTTTTTATTATATACCATTCTTTTCTCGTATTTTCCACTTATCTTTTGAATGTCTAATCTGAGTGCAATTTCTTTTCTTTTTCTCCCCAGTATGAGCGAGAAGACAGCAAAGGCTCATGTACCACATCCCCTGCTCCAGAGGATGCGAGTAAGAAAGAGAAGAAAGATGAATCTGAGGACAATGTTACTGAGCAGACGCATCAGATCATCATCCCTAGCTATGCTGCTTGGTTTGACTACAACAGCATTCATGCGATAGAAAGACGAGCTCTTCCAGAATTCTTCAATGCCAAGAACAAATCAAAAACTCCAGAAATGTAGGTTTTTTTTTGGTTTTTTTTCCACAATCAGGCATTCCTCTTTTCTGTTTTCATCTCATTAGTTTGATATCAATTTATTTCCATTATATTCTCTGATGCTTTTACTATTATATTATGAAAATTCTGAGATTAAAATTTACTATGATTATTTTTAATTAAGCATTTTTTTAGATATGCAAACAACCTTTTTGTATGTTAAACTAGACCTAATTACAAGATATTTTCAGTCGCAAGTTTTCTGAAATTCTTTTGTTTATGGTTCAAAACCCCCCTCTGAAGTGATCATATATGGTGCCTCACCCAAAAAGTGGCCAAAAATGGAATATTATAAAAAAAATTTTAAAAAGTGACCAAAAATAGAAAAAATACAAAAATTAAAGTAGAAAGTGAAATAAACATAGAATTAAAGAATAACATTCAATATAATTAATAGATACAGAAAATTGATATTGACAAAAAAAGATAACACCTCAGGGTTGATTTTAAAATTGTATTGTGCGGGACAAAAACAGGCTAATTTAATGGTGTGGTATGCCTCAAAACAGTTTCTGTCTTTGTTCAAGCACAAGTGTACTTTGCAAAGCTTGCAGACCGCATAGGTGCAGATTATGTTGTCTTTGTGGCTGACAGGTCCTCAGGTGATCATATATAGTCACTTGCCCCATAAATGTTTAAGAATGCTTCTCATTAATGATGTTGGGTCAATATTTTCACCTTTTTTACTTTCAAATGAGCAGTGCAGTTTCCTCTCTTTAGCTGTTACCTATAGAACACAGTTTATAAATTTGAATCATTCTTTCATTAATTTAACAATATTGTTCAGTTTTTACCATAATCTCTTATTCTTAATGAATTTTTTTTTTTTTTTTTTTTTTTTTTTTTTTTTCCTCCTTTTTAAATGTGAATGAATTTTTAATTTCCAACTTCTCTTTCTCAGTGGTGTAAGTATTGTTAACAATTTTCTCATTTTCAATATATTTTTCTAGTTTCATGGCATATCGAAATTTCATGATTGATACCTACCGACTGAATCCCCAAGAGTATCTGACCAGCACAGCCTGTCGACGTAACTTGGCTGGAGATGTTTGTGCGATAATGAGGTAATGAACAGTCAACATTTTGATGATCTCTTTTAGTAGGTAGTCCAAACAGTCAGTTTTTTTGGCGAAAATATCACAGTAACACTAATTTTTTCCCTGTTTCTCAAGTGTTCATTCTCCATAATTTTGACTAATACATAACTGTTATGCATGCCATAATAAAGAATGTCCAATTCTGAATCTGTTGGTGTCTTATTTGTCATCATTTGACTTAAAAGGAATTTTACAGTGAATTTTCAATTTAATGTGTTTACAGAGCCCAAACTACGCTGTGACAGTTTTTTTTATTGTGGTCGAAAAAAAAAAAAAAGGTGTCTATAAATAAATGATTGCTGACATCTCCTCTTTCAATGTATGTCTTTGGAACCAATATCACCTAGTAGAAAAATAATTAAGTGTTTAATTTGCTGCGAGTTCGCAAATGAATAAATAATCATAATTAGTGAACTAATAGGAGTAGACAAATGAGATATCAAAATGTTCAGAATAACAAGACCTATAAGGGCAAACAGGCACCAGATGTACAAGATCTTCCTGTAAAAACTCATTGGAGTACCTACTTTTAGTTGTTTTATGTCTAATGTTAATAGTTTATCTTGACTTTCCACAATACATTTAGTATCATTTGTCAATTTCTAAAATATTGAAAGTGCACATCTCCTTCAAGCATGATTGTGAAACTAGGGATTTCATGGAATTACTGAAATGTTCAGGAATTACTGAAATGTTCAGGAATTTCACAAAATCACTAGTTGCACAATCTTTCTGTAACATATCAATAAGTCAGCATCCTGACACAGTTATTAGCTTAAAAAAAGATTTTGTTGTATAATGTTCTGTCTCTATGTTGAAAAATGAATAGTTGTGGTATAAAATAACTGCTTTCTTTTGTTTAGGGCGCATGCATTCCTTGAGCAGTGGGGACTGATTAATTATCAGGTGGATGCAGACAATCGTCCGACTCCAATGGGACCACCTCCAACATCACACTTTCACATTCTGGCAGATACTCCCTCTGGGCTGCAACCAGTCAACCCAGCTAAGACTGTTCAGGTAGGACAAACCTTTTTAGTAAATAGTTTCAATTATCTCTGTTTTCTTAAAGGGGCAGTTGCTTATAACAATCAATACATCCTTCAAAAATACGTTCTTGCAATTCACAGTGCAGGCTTAAAACTAGAACAGCTGAAGGTCTGTACAAACTTGAATAGACAAAGTATTGTTTTCAGCACTTATACTGGCAACATAATAGAGGAAAAAAATGTAATATTCTGTTTTCATAACATAAAGCTGTCGTGGTCATGCAAAAATCACACATTCATCTTTACTCAAGACAATCAATCTGAATGTATAGCATGCCAGTCCTACACTGTAAAACATTTCCTAATGGGATGCATTGATTTTGCACACCAGAAAACTCTTTTACAACGCAGACAACATGAAGGACCTGTTTAACAATGTCAACATAGATGACATCTTAACCTTCTGAAAAAAAAAAAAATCTATACCAAAAAATATAAATCACTCCTTATGATGTGACAAGTGTCATTTTTCAGGAACTAGGCTGTTTGAGATAGAACCTTCCTTATTCAATAAAATACATATTTTCTTTGACAACCATGTTAAAGTGTTCTTTTAAAATACAAATGTGTCGATTTTTGACACCTTCTGTAAAAGCTTGTCCAGAAAATTACATTATTTGCCACTTATGATCTCTAATTTTTAAATGAGTTTCTTCTTGGTATTAATGTTACCATTAAAATACATGATCTACTGTTAAAAATCTAAGTGTTTTATGACTAACCTTTTCTTTTTACATACATCGCAATAACTGAAAATAAAAAGGTAATATTACAATTCAAGATTTATTAAACAATCTGAATGGACTATGTTATTGGTGTATTAATAAACAAGTTTGAAGTTTGTATGGGTCTACTTTAGTAGTACAGATTCTAACATTAGAGATCATAAAACAAATGAATTTCCATAAGTTTGCTATTCAATAAGACATTAAATGAACACTTGCAAGCAGTAATGCAAAGCATTTAGGTCTTTCCCGTGGTGATCTATTAAGTTATTTAAGATTATGATTTATCTATAAATAGTGACAATTCTGTATATACATTCATTGTCAGTGAAATGTTTACCAAAAGTGAATTAAAATTATGCAACAGTTGCATGCTGCTTATTTATTTTTTTAATTCTCGTAACTGTTTAGTGTACTATAAACCCTTATTTTCATCAGTACTGTTTGCATTACATTTTTTCCCATTTGTTTTGCTTTCTCGTTTTTATACTCCAATATTTTTGCATTTTTAGCCATCAGCTGCTCAGCAAATAGTGAATTTTAATGACAAGAACAAAGAGAAAGATGGTGAGGACAAGAAGGACATCTCCAACTTTGGCCTTAGAACTGACCTTTATGCTAAGAAGGCTCTGAAGGTAAATCATTGTGACTTTGCTTCTCTTATTCTCTTTAACTTTTTAGCATGAATATTTAAGGAAAACCTTTTTTCTTAACTCTTTCCTCCCTAAGAGACAAATTTGATAAGTTCCCTGCTTGCCTGACTCCCTTCGTCTAACAATGTGCCTTGTTCCCTGAAACTAATCTAACTGCCTGTTGCTGACCAAAAAAGTACAATGAGCAGTAAATAAATTGCTATATCTCTTTTAATATTAAATGTACACTTACTAAATTTTCAGTGGTTATTCCCAATGTATCATTTCTAAGTCCGGTGAAATAAAACCAGCAAAAGGTTAATTGAAAAATATATTATCTGATTGATTGGCATTGTCATGATTTAAATTTGCATATGATTTAAATTTTAACTTTTTTATTTTTTTTTTTTATCAATATTTAAAAAAGAAAAAATTGTTTATTTTCAATAATATTTAATAAATTATTATCTATAAACTGCTTAGCGGTATCAGGTAATTTTGTAGCTGGTACAGGAATGTCCGTAAAATCATCAATGTTTATATTCTTCAAGCGAGTGATCGCTACTTCCATTGTTTAAAAGATTGTAATTTTCGACCTCGGAGTCGTTCGATTCTTCATCAAAATCAGATGTTGATTGAATCCTGTTGTAAAATATTTCTTTGAGCAGTTTGTACAGTTTCATGCGAAAATCACTCAAATTCCGAATCACTGAAGTCACTAGAATCCATTTTAGAATACCACGTGTAGCGATAGAGATTTGAAATTTCCGTCGTTTTCGTTTATCGTTAATAGATAAAAGAAGACATAACTAGGTTAAAGGTGTCCCCATATGGATTCATAAGCTTCATTTTGATTGTTTGAGATTCTAAGGGATCCCCTAGAGATCATTAATGTGACTAATCAGAGCTGATTTAACAAGCGCTATGTACCATGAGTACAGGCGTGATCAGGAGACTAGAACATTTTTTTCACCACGAGTACAGACAGGGATCCGGGAGATAGGACATTTTTTTTTTTTAATCACAAGTACAGGTGTTTTCAGGGAGGAAAGGGTTAATGTATCTTCCTAAGTATTCTGTAAGTTATATATTCAGTTTATTATTTTGTAAGGATAAAGTCTTTAGGTTTTGTTTTTCTTTTGTCTTTTTAATGAAAATGTACATAGGTATATCAATAAGTCTGCAGCCTAATGATGAAGAAAAATCTTTTATTTTACACAAATATTTATTTTACAACATAATCACCTTCTTTGTTAATTCAATGGTAAATATTAACCACATAGGTTGCACATTATACAGTTAAAATTTCAGCTAATGACTGTCAGGCTACAGATTTATTGATCCACTCTTGTAGATGTTGTTTTTGTCCCTCATATAGCTAGTATAGTTTGAAAGATATTTTTGGTAGGCAATTCATATAAACTAGCTGAACCCATGGAAATACTGAAATTGTTGGCAACTAAGATTAAGAGCCTCTGCTCTTCTCTCACCCTATACCTGTATCTTCTCATTCTCTCCCTTATCCCTTCTAGTCTTCGTTGCCCTTCATGTGTATCTAATTGTTGTACAAACATGGATTAGTTTCTTATGTAAACATTTTCCTACACCCTCAGTAATCTACCTAACTTTTCAGCCCTCACTCTTCCTACCCTCCTATTAAACTACCTAACCTTTCCCTTATGTTACTACTGAAAGCGTAACATTCAAAGGCAGGAACAAGCAGATTAATATTATAAATACGATTCAATTAGTATATGTATGTGTGCAGAAACATTGGTAAAGACTTTTTTTTTTTTTTTT
>VCCN01003880.1:8233012-8250844 GCA_006491835.1 Architeuthis dux
TTTCTCAGGACAAAGGTGCAGCTACCAGAACACGTGAATGGACCAATCAGGAGTTACTGCTGTTGCTGGAAGCGATGGAGATGTACAAGGATGATTGGAACAAAGTGGCTGAGCATGTTGGCAGTCGGACACAAGATGAATGTATTTTACAATTCCTTCGACTCCCCATTGAGGATCCGTACCTTGAGGAAGATTTTGGCAGTGTTGGCCCTTTGGCTTACCAGCCCATCCCATTCTCCCAAACTGGCAACCCAGTTATGTCTACTGTGGCTTTCTTGGCATCTGTTGTTGACACCCGAGTGGCTTCTGCGGCTGCTAAAGCAGCGTTAGGTAATAATAATAATGGCTCTATTTTTGCTTTTTGGTATTGTTTACTTTTTCTTGTTGCTCCTTCCCGTATTTACACCTGTGTTGTTTCTTTTTAAACAACAGATAATATCATAAGTTTAGAGAACGTGCAACCTATTAAAAATGAGTTTGAACCTCTCTGAGTGCTCCAAAATGTAGCTTAATGCATTACAATATCAAGAAATTGTATCTCTTATTAGAAAAGTCAGTTCTTTTAGTTCTCATAGAATTGTTTTTGTCAGAAGAATCACCTTTCAGCACATAATGTACTCAACAGATTTGTCTTTAGCTTTTTATCTACAAAAGCTGGCTTTGGTAGACGGCATATAAGTCAGAATCCACATTACTGATAACTTAAATTTGATGTGGAAATAAGTGAGTCTATTTTAACTTTTAGCAATTTGCATTCTTTTTCAAGGGTGCCAAGATTTTGTGCACTTAGTAACTTTGAAAGCCTGTAACTTGTGTGTCTATGACTGAAATTGACATAACAACACAACCAAAAAATTCAAACATCCTAGCAATCAGGTTCGCCTGCAATGACTGGACAAAGTCGCCTACAGAATGTTGAAGGTTAACATTCCTTTTTTTTATTAGTAATTGCTTGAACTCATCCAGCAAGATTATTCCTAGTGTTTTTGATGAAAATTAACTTCTCACATCATTTTGTCCCTTGTTTGTTTTTTTTTTGTTTTTTTTTTTGTTTTGTTTTTTTTTCCCCCAATATACATGTTAATTTTCAAATGGTTCTTATGATTGAACTCCTTCTTTTTTTTTCTTTTCTTTTTTTTTTTGTAAACACGACGTTTCGGCCGATCCATTCTTCGGTCTTCTTCAACACAAACAACAAGGTGTTCAATCGTCCGAAGAACCATTTGATTATTAATGACACTTCTCAAAACTATAGAAAATATTTTGTTTTGATTCTCTACTTTTCATCTTTAACTACATTTGCTCTTCTTTTTTTCTTTCTTTTTAGGTGAGTTTAAAAAATTGAAGAACGAAGTTCCTCCAGCTCTGACTAACGCTCATATGAAAGTAGTTGAAGAAGCTATAAAAGAGGGCAAAAATGTGGATGCCAACTTTGGGTTGGATAGAAGTGGCATTGCTGGTACAACCAAAGAGGAAAATGGTGAGTAATTCATTGTTTGTGCTGTATACAAAGTAAAAATGAGTAATAAAAGATTTTGAGAGATTTGATGATATCTAGATCTTCTAAAAAATATTTTGTGATATTTATGCAGTATGTTTGTTTCTTGGACATTAGACATTTTTGTCTATGCTAGCATTCATAGGTTTCCCAGAAATGTAAAATTTCTTGAATTTATCTTTGCAGAAATTTATTATAAAACTTGTTTTTTATTCATTTTTTTTTTTTTTTTTCTTTTCCTCCTTCTTAGCTGAACCAACTGAGCCAGATATGGCGAAGCAAAATATTCCTGAAGAGGCGGAAATGAAGGAGGACCAGAAGGAAGATAAATCTTTGGTAGGTTTTCCCCCTGATGCAATACATTTACCACATTTGGATTGTTTTGTAAGCAGTCCGAACAAATTTTTTTTTTTTTTTTTCCTCAACAAATATATTTTTGTTCTCGGTAAGGTACTCAATGCCCTAAAAAAGAAAAGTTTTAAATGGAAGTAATCAAAAAGTGATTATTTATTTATTATTTGACTTCTGACAATCGGAGAAAACGGATGTACTTTTCGACGCTTATTGTTTATTTAATGTGATTAATGTTTATTTATTTTATAAATACATGATATTCCATCTAAGAAGGCTACTCTGACACAAATGCTTACAGCTTGGCAGTCACCTTGGCTATCTCAGCTTGCTGAGCTACCGGGGAAATGCACCAAGCTTAAAGAATGGACTCTGTGTCTGTGCAAGCTGATCTCCACTTTAAACGACCAGTGCAGGCGGGAGGAGTGGAAACACCACCAGTCCAGGAACTTTCCTTGTTCTAAATGTGAACAGATCTGCACCACATGGATTTACTACTTCAACAAGGAAATAATTATGATCTGAGAAAACACATAAACATTGAATCTGAAAATATCTCCCACCCCATGATATTTTCAGATTCAAGGCACTTTTTTTTCTTTTTTTCTTTCTTTTTTTGTGGTTTCTGGTAGTATACTCTTTAATTTATGTCTTATTTAAAACATTTAGTATTTAGTTTTTCTTTGACTTCAATCTTGTTTCACAATGATCACTTTCTGATCCTCTATTTAAAAACAAATTATAAAAGGGTATGTGATACCACCAACTCGATTGATGTCCCAAATTGGTTGCCTAACACCATAATAACTGACCATTTGTCTGGTTGTTATGCTTATACTCTCACAAGAATCCAAATGAAATAAGACAAGTAACCATTTTGAGTTTTTAGATTTTTCAAATAAGTATTTCTTTTTTTTGGTTTGGTTTTGTTTTAGTCTGAAGAAGCCATGGAAACTGATGACAAAAAATCTGACAAGAAAGAAGAAAAGGAGGAAGTAAGTATTTTAACTTACCTCTCAACCATGATCCGAACATCCGGCCGACTTCTGCAACTCTTAATCATCAGAACTGCTTTCAATCTTCAACTTTTTCTAATAGTTTAGTTATATAGAAAACCATTTTATATAGGATGGTATAGCACAGATTGTCAGCTGGGTATTTTTCAATTTACTTATTGAAAAATAGTTTCCATCAGTTTCCAGGAATCTGTTTTTTCTTTTTGTTTTTCAGTTTTTTTTTGTTTTTCCTTTTAATATATAATACAAATATTTAATTTCTGAGATAAATTTCATGACTCTCAACCATTTTTGTAAAATAGGATGGCGCTGTAGTCCAAAAATCTAAGTTTTATATTGGCAACCCATTTGAGACAGTTACCCCATGAACAGTATTTTGCGTTTTTTATATATATATATATATATGTTGACAGAAGAAGTAAAACTAGTTTCAATTTGAATAAAATAGTTTATTTCAGATTATATTTTTATGCTAGCATATGAAAACTGTCATCGATTTTTCTCCAAGACTAATGAAAACAATTGCCTCCAAAAAAAACATCTCTGGCATCCTATGAGCACTGCTGGGCACTCTTCAGATGAATAAGAAACTTTAGTTTCATTTATTTAAAAAAAAAAGGAATCTTCGAGGAATCTTAAACTGTTTCTACTTCTAATAAATGCTGATCTGATTTTCAGGAGTCAAACTCTCCCCAGTCTAGCCAGCAGCCGGCCGGGGATAGAGGTACCGCCACAAGCAGTAGCAGTAGCAGCACCGGTGCTGCTGCTGGAACTGCCGCTTCTGAAAGTGATGAGAAGGGCGATACCACTGCTCAGAAACAGCAGCAGCAAGCCAGCACCACTGGCCCTGATGGAGCAGATGACAAAACTGGTGGTGCTGTCAATGCTGCTGCTGACGGCCACAATAAGAATGAGTTGGCCACTAAGGTGACAGCTGCCTTTGATCCAAAGGAAAAGGGTAATGTCATCACAGCGGCCGCTGCAGCTTTGGCAGCTGCTGCTGTTAAAGCCAAGGTAAGAAAGTCTTCTTTTTTTCTTTTTCTTTTTTTTTCTCTTTTTCTTTTGCTTTTTTCCTGTTTCCTGTGAGCTTGGGGTCAAAAATGTCTAAACCTCATCTGCAGGTTTATGAAGGTAAAGCAAAACCATTTCTACAAAATAATCAGATAGTTTTACTGCTTTTAATCTTTAGCACTTTGTTTGCTGAGCAAAAAGTTTGACCTGCCTCTGCAGGCGACTCTGATCGCAGAATGATTTGTCATACATGAAATCCTGCATTTCTGTCAGACATGAACAGATATGCAAGCTACTGGCTTTCAAAGTTACTAGGTGTGCAAAATCTTGGTGCCCAACCCAGTGTACAGTGCACTGACTGAAAATGCCTCTGTATTTTATGTGTGCATTATTATTTTGTATTCCATTATTTCTATTTAATTCATTTATATGGATCATTTTAATTGGAAAAAAAAAACTTCTAATAATAACCTGAATTTGGTTCACTATGCAAAATAAAATTATGCTGGATACCACTTGTCGTCCCAGATTGTTATTAAAATGCCAGGCAATCAAATTTCCTCCTCCTTTTGTAGGTTCTGCAATTTTGTCTTGGTAAAAGAAGCTTTTAATTTATTACTTCACATAAAGATGTTAAAGTTGCATTATGATCAGAGAATAGATTCTGGATAGTTCTTGAAAACATCTCATTAGAATTTAAATATCAAAATTTCCTAAGCCAATTCAGTTCTATTTTTACATATTCTAAAAATTTAAATATATCTCTGCTTTTAAAATTGTGCATGCATATGTAAAAAAAAGAAAAAAAGTTTTTTTTAAATAAAATAAAATAAACCCTTTTCTGTGACCTTTTTATGATCTTTAATTGCTATTCATCACACTTTAGGCCTTGTCTGAAAGCCTTGTTGTTGAGCAGTTCAGGTTTGTATTTTACAGTTGCAAAATCTTTTATCTGATTCTCGTTTGATAGCAATTTCTAATGTTGATTATTATAGCACCTTGCCGGAATTGAAGAACGAAAAATCAAAAGTCTTGTTGCTCTTTTGGTGGAAACTCAAATGAAAAAGCTTGAGATTAAATTACGTCATTTTGAAGAACTTGAAGCTATCATGGATCGAGAAAGAGAAGCGGTAAGCATATTTTTATATAGTCATAATTGCCTTAGAGAAAATTTTGCTGATGGACAAATGTTTAGAAGTCATTTCTGTGACAATGTAGCAGATCTGCTACAAATAGCCATTATTTTTTGGCCTCGCTTTTGAATCCAATTTTAGCCATCATGCATTGCTATTTGTAACCTTCCTAACATGTTGCTAGGCAAATTTCTCTTTTCAGATGCGTGGAAGAAGTTTACATGTGCTCTATTTCTTTGATAATGTACATTCTGCCCTAACTTTGGCTTACTTTTTTTCTGTTTTTCTCATTGAATGTTTCACATTTTAAAATTGTTATACATTGATGATTTAGATATAGTAAACTTATTTTCTGTGAATACTTTGTTTTTGTAATAAAATTTAAAAACATGCAGCATATTTGCTACATTGGCACACAACGTTCACGTCACAATTGATTTGAATATCACAGGAATTGAGACTGAGAAAAATTGGACAGGCATTTTGTGTTGTTGTATCCACATTCCAATACTTGTTTCACCCTTATGCACCAATGTAGCATATCTGCTACAAACAAGTTCTTTTGGGGGAGAGAAACAAAATCTTTCCTCAATTAGCTTAATTGATGTCCATTCATAGTTTTTCATGAAAAATAATTTTTTTATCAAAAAACCAATATCTGCCACAGAAAGGGTTAAAACAAAACTTTGGTCTTGTGGTGACTATTATTTTCCATTTTGGAATATTACTTTTTTATCCTTTGTGATATTTGTCCACAACCAAGGGACATAACTACATAAAGTAGAAAGATTATAGTATCATGATGATCTATAGACTTTAAATACCAATTCTCTAGGTTGGTATTTAAAATCCACTTAGCTTTCTTTGGTGCTGAACGTGTTAATTAATGTTCTTGCTTCTTTACCTGTTAAGCCCCCCCCCCAAAAAAAAACATGTCATTAAAGATGTTAAAATAACAATATATATTTAAAATAAAAAATGTTCCTTACATCATAATTATAAAAGTTGTTTCTGTTTAATGTAAAATGTTTTGCAAATTTAAAAAACGATAATGAAACTTTAAGGAAAGGCTGTCAGTAAATAAGAATGGTTAAATCCCCTTATATAATGTTGTAAACATTCCGACAATTTTTCCCATCAAAACATTTCATCAGAGTTGGTATAATTTAACTCCATTATTGGATCTGATGTGATTTCTCTAGAGGCCTTTGATCAATATTTCCCATTTTACTTAATTTTATTTTCGTCTTTTATTTTAGTTGGAATACCAACGCCAACAGTTGCTACAAGAGCGTCAACAGTTCCACATGGACCAGATTCGAGCAGCTGAGTACCGTGCTCGGCAGATTGCTGCTCAACAACACATGAATGAACAAAGGCAACAGAACCAAGGCCAAGGGGGTGCTGGGGACCAAGGTGAGAAACCAATTTTCTCCCCTTTGTTGGGATTCAAAATGATCATTCGTTCGCCAGTGGGTAGCATAAAATACTTGATGCATTTTACTGTATGTCTGATTTAATGGTATAAAACCCTAGTTGAAGAAGTTATTTCCTGAGTCCCTATTTTCTTTTTCTCATTTGTTCATCTGTACATGAAAATAAGATTGTTCAGTATCTGTTAAAAATAAATGCCAATAATTAAAAAAAATAAAACAAGAAAACCTATCATTTCTAGTGGTACATTTTTATTTTTAACTTACTCTAATAATATATACAGGAAAGAATCTTTTAAGAAGAAAAGAACACCATTTCTTTTAATTCTTTGTTAGAGGATGGAGAAAAATTAAATAAATTTAAAATATTTTAAGGTTCTCTCGAATGAATACATTTACCCTGAACAGTAAAATATTTACTAAAGTTATTGTCTATAATTTTGAGAAATCATTAACATTCAAAGAGTTTTGGGGACAATTGAACTTCTTTTTGTTTATGTTGTTTCACAATGTTTTGGCTGATCCATTGTATGGTCTTCTTCAGGTGAACTGTATGTAAAGAGGGGGGGGGGGCTTCCCTTCTTTTTTTCAGTATTACTAAGAAAACAAATTACTGGTTTGCTACCAGGGTTTTCTTGGCACTACCAGAAAAAGTGCTCCTCTTTACACACGAATAATACACCTGAAGAAGGCCATCGAATGGATCGGCCAAAACGTGGGAACAACAAAAATAACCAAAAGAATGAGTTCAATTGTCAAAAAAGTCTTTGAATTTACTAAAGTATTTTTCTTTCTGTAAGATTGGCAGTCCTATGAACCCCCCCCCCTTATGTTAGATTAAAAGGACAAAATAACAATGTCTGCAATAAAAAGTGCTCCCTGATTTATTGCCAGAATTCAAGGAAAAATTTACCTGAAACAAACCGTTTTACGACCGTTAATAGAAGCATCTGTGTCTACGTCCTTAATATAATCAGTTTGTGTGTGTCATGAATATTTCAACAACTTGGAATATATGAAATGTTTTTGGGGTTTAAAATGGTAAGATGTTTAAAAAAGATTTATTTTCAACATTGACTTCTAAGATTTATACTGCAGAAGTCTTTAAGATTTGATTGCCTTGATCCTAGCTTGAAGTTATTTTTTGCTGCTAATTTGTTATAATTTATCAAATGAACATTCCTTGAATTTTGTTTAACTTAGTTAACTATTTGACATGCAAATACTATTAAATGTCTATTTTTCTTTATATAAGATTTCTTTCTTCTTCATTTCAGGCTCTCAAGGTTCTGGATCAGGTTCCAACTCCAACTCTTCCTCATCCCAAAATCCTGCATTAGCTGCAACAGTAGGGCCTAATTATCCACTCCATGGCTCTCCCATGCCTCCCCAGGGTCCACAAGTCCACCAACACGTGCCACACGGATCTCCTGCTCCACCTACACCAACTAGCCAAACTCCAACTCCCCAACCAGCTCCACCTAGCAGCCAACAGCCAACAGCAACCCCTGTCCCAAATGCTTCGGTGACACCATCTCCTTCTTCACAGGCAACTCCAGTGTCCAATGCCAGCTTTAGTCATGGGTCAACTGGTTTCACGCAGACTGGTACCAACAATAGTAACAACAACAGCAACAGTAGCAATAGTAACAACAATAGCAGCAACAGCAACAACAGTTCCCAGCCACACAGTTACCCTCCTCAGTCATCTGCCAATGCCCAAGGACCTGCCCAACCAGGTCAGTTTGGACAAGGCACTAATTCTTCCCCTGCGGGAGGTCCTCCGCCAATGATGCCACAAGGTGGTCCTCCTGCTGGTGGAGCAGGTACTGGAGCAGGTGGTCCTGGTGGACACCAGTTTCCTCCTGGCCCTATGGGACAGCAACCCCCTTATATGCCACATGGTGGACCTCATGGCCCTCAAGGCCAGACACCCTATCCTCCACAAGGACCCAATACGTCGCAAGGCCACCCTCTTATGCCACCCCAGCAGGGCACTGGAAATGCAACCAATCAGTCTCCGCACCCTTACCCTCCTCAGCAAGGATCCCATGGCCAGCCATTTCCTCACTCGGGTCATAGCCATCCCCATTATCCCCCCCAGGGTGCCAGCAACACTGGGGCCTATCCTCCATCCAGTCAACCTTCACAACCGCAACAGCACTATCCCCAGCAGGGCCCACCTCCTCAGGGGGGACAGTATCCCCCTTATCACCATCAGGGTCCTCCTGCACAACAGGGGCAACACTTCCATCAAGGCCATCCTCCCCCTCCGCCTCCTCCTCAACAGTATCCCCAGCAACCTCACGGACCTCAAGGGTCCTATTCTCAACAGAGCTATCCAGCTGGACCGCCTGCCCAAGGTGCACATCCTTACCCTCATGGATCTGGAAGTCCTTACTCAGCACAGGGTCATGGCATGCCACCTCAAGGGACTCCCATTCCTCCTACAGGACGGCAAATGGGCCCAAGTGCTACACCGGGTAAGTTATAAATGTTTGATGATGCTACCACTGAAGTATAAATAAGTGTTGAATTTTAGACTGATAGTAAGACTTAACAGCCAATTTATAAACAATAGTGAGTTATGCAAATTTAAAATAAATTTTAACTTTAAACAATCAGAATTAGGGATTTTTTTTACACTCATCATTACAAATCTAAAGAAACGTCAATGATTATCTTTTCACCAATTTTCCCCTGTAAATTGTTGAAGTGGGCATATCATTCAATCAAGTAATGAGATGGAGAAGAGGCAGTGATTTTTATGACCATTTGCAATATCTTCAAAGACTCTGGTAAGAAGATTTATTGGCATTTAAATTGATACTTTTTTCTCTAAATACTGGTTGTCACAACAATAGCATCTATTTTTTTTTTATTTTTTTTTTTTAATTTTAAGATATTATAATCTATAATAATGAAAAGTTTTTGTAAGATTGGTAAGCTGATCGCAATAAATAATGGCTTAGAAAATATTTTCTGTGCTCATTTGTTTAAAAGCCCTGGTGTTTATTCAGGAGAGTCTAAAATATAACACCTCATATGATACGTTCAAATGTTTTTCTGGCAATTTAATTTTAGTTTGTCTGTTGTTTTTTAAATTTTGATAAATAATGTTATTTTGTTAATCATCAAGTAAGTAAAAAAAAAAAAAAATTCTTTATTAGATCCTTATCTCTTTCCTCCCTAAGAGACATCTTTGATAAGTTCCCTGTCTGCCTGACTTCCTTTGTCTAACAATGTGCCTTGTTCCCTGAAACTAATCTAACAGCTTGTTGCTGACCAAAAAATACAACGGGCAGTAAATAAATTGCTATATCTCTTTTAATATTAAATGTATACTTACTAAATTTTCAGTGATTATTCCCAATATATCACTTCTAAGCCCGGTGAAATAAAATCAGCAACAAGTTAATTGAAAAAGGTATTATAATCAATTGATTGGCATTGTCACAATTTAAATTTGTGCATGATTTAAATTTAAACATTTTTTAAAATTTATTTTTTTATCAATATTTAAAAAAAATTTGTTTATTTTCAATATTTAATAAATTATTATAAACTGCTTAGCGTTATCAGGTAATTTTGTAGCTGGTACAGGAATGTCCATAAACTACATTCTGCAAGCGAGTCCAAGTCAAGTGATCACTACTTCCATTGTTTAAAAGATCATAATTTTCAACCTTGAAGTCGCTTGAATCTTCATCAAAATCACTTATATCAACATCAGAGATGTTGATAGAATCCTGCTGTAAAAATATTTCTTTGAGCAGTTTGTACAGTTTCATGTGAAAATCCCTCAAATCACTAAAGTCACTAGAATCCATTTTAGAATACCACATGTAGTGATAGAGATTTGAAATTTCCGTCTGTTTCGTTTACCTTTTAATAGGTAAAAGACAGAACTAGGTTAAAAGTGTCCCCCATATGGATTCATAAGCTTCATTTTGATTGGTAATTTACTTTATACTGTTCATTGATAACAAGTGAGGCAATCAAATTTCTTGGGTTACAATAGGCATAAGCAAAGTGGATATCTGCAGATATCAGCACAAGCAAATTATAAGTTCATGGTTGATAAAATTGATGCACTTAGTGTTATATAGATTAGAAAAAATATATTTGTTTAATGCTATCTTATCTAATTTTGTATTGATCATTCAAACTTTTTTTTTTTTTTTTCACCATAGGCACTGGTGGCTCATCCGATGTTCCTGACAGTATGGTAGCGCAGTCTCCAGCCACTCCTTCACCAAAGCCCTAAAATTTTGACATCTTTCTTTTCTATCACTCTTCAACCAAAAGCCGACTACTGCTGCAACTGCTGCTGCTGAAATGGCTTCCCCCTCCCCCACCCGCCCCATTTCCCCCCTGCCTCTTCATAATAACAGCCAACAGCAACATCTCAGGTGTCTGCTCCTTGTCAAATATTTTATTGTGGTTTGGCAGCAATGATGTCGGTCCCCCTGGTGAGGAATTGCAACACTCATTTACATCCACTTCTCTGCCAACAACTGGTGATTTCATTATAACAACATGATTTCTCAATCCAGACAGCATTTCATCTTCATCTCATTCTCATCTTCACTCACCGCTACTACTACTACAACTACTACTACGATTACTACTACTACAATTATTACTATTCCAACTGATAAACATGATCATCACACGGTAACAACAGCAGCTAGAAAGGTGAATGGGTGGGTTGGCAGGGCTGGGGTACAAGCCACCCCACTGGAACCCCACTGACCCTCTGCTGCAGTATTTGATCTGAAGGCCATATCTCCTATTTCCTTTATTGTACCCTTCCCCCCTGCCTACTTCCTTAATTTTGTATGTGTGTGCGTGCGTGCGTGAGTGTGTGGCATAATTAATCTTAATCAGTATGCGCTCTCACTTAATGACAGTCAATGGACCATCCATCCACTTAAGCTCACCCAATCACCCACTTTACTGCTGTCATGTCTCACTTCGAATTGATCGCTCACAAACTTAATTTTGTTTTGGGTTTTTTTAATTTCTCCCCGTCCCCCTTCCCCACATCTCTAACATCTTTCCTCCTCTCCCTTTTCCCACCCTCAATTCATGGATCCCCCCCACTTTTTTTTTTTTTTTTTTTTTTTTTTTTTTTTTTGTAATCTTTTTAACTTTCATTCCAATTTGTTGCCAGCACCAGTGGCTCTCAGCTATTAGACATTTTAACAGTGTTTGTTGTTCCACGTTTTGTGAACACTCTCTGTATTCCTGTCCCTCTCTCTTTTCTTCCTTCCTTTCCCCCACCCCTTTTTCAGGAGTGGTGTGAGGGGTTTAGGGAGGGTTACTTTGTCGTTTTCGAAAATCTTCCATTCACCTGTAGATCATAGAAATTCAGCAATAAAGAATCATCTTTTATTTAAAAAAAAAAAAATAGCTTTTTCCTTTTTTCTTGTTTTATAAATGTTCTGTTTTTTTGTTTTTGTTTTTTAAATATTTTTTTATTGCCTTTCCTCCCGACAAAATACTTTTTCATCCGATTTCACTTATTTAAGAGACAAATAAACATTTTTGGGGTCAATTTTGCTAGAAGTCTTTGATTATTTTTTCCAATAGATTTTTTGGTGTCAAATTATAAACAAATTTTTGGCAAAGTAGGACGACTTAACCGTCAAAAATCCATCGATTCATAAGGACTGATTTGACCAATCACTGCTAAAGAAGCTAACAATTTTTTCCTTTCGTACGGCAATGACTGAGTTTAGTTTTGTTTTTTGTTTTTTTGTTTTTTTTAAAGATTTTTTAAAAAATTTTTATTGAATCAAGTATTGTAAACCATTTTTATTAATTGTTGATTGCTATTTACATTTATCCTAACTTTTAGTTTAATCACAATTTCAGTAATGTCGGTGTTATTGTTTACTTTTAATTAAAAGCGATCAATTATTTTATCATTTAATTTTTATTTAGACAAAGTATTGTAAACCATTTTTATTTTTAACTACTATTTACCTTCATCTTAACTTTCAGTTTTTTAATTACAATTCAACTTGGTTTTATTAAAAAAGCTATTCTGTTAAACCATTTTACACATAGTGATTTTAAAAAAAAAACAAAAACCTACTAAAAATTAAGATTGGGGTTAATAGCAGTCAAAAATGAATGAAAATGGTTTGACAATACTTGATTTAATAAAAAAAGTGAGCTTCTTCAGCGGTGATCGGTTAAGTCGTTCTACTTTGCCAAAATTTGTTTATTATTTGATAACAACTAGGTAATCATGACCAAATGAAACTAGTTGTCCAAAGGAAGGGCAAGAGCTGATACAGCTTGGAATCCGTGTCATCACAGGAATTGCGAGAATGAAGATGAAGACACATATCAAACTGCCTTAGCAAACTCCAGCCCCTGGTTCTGAATTTAGAATTGTCCTTCTCCTAGTCTGGTAGCCTCCCAAGGTTTAGAGAGCAGTCTGCCTTGCTATTTTACTCTTAGCTGAAGGAGAGAAAAAAATGTATTCATGCATTTTCCAAGGGCATTAGTGGAAAGTGAACGTAGTCTCGACAGTGTGAACCTCCTTGATATGTGGATCTAAAGTGAAACTGTACTGTGCAAATTGAAATTTACTTGATATACAATGTTGTATGGCGATTCCTTGAAGATGACCTGGCTCATTTTATTTGTCCTGGTGAAATATGAAGAAGCACTGGGTTGTAACCAGTGTTACCACTAATTTTTTCATGGCCTGCACGGGGATCAAAATGTCTGGACAACTTCAGCCTGGCTTTTTTCCCCCCCATGATCTGAAAATTCAAAATTTGAGCACTGCATTAAATTTTTACTGTGATGCATAATTTTTTTTTCTTGGGGTCTGCTTAGAAGGAACACTAGTTGTAACATACAAAACTTTCACAAAATTGCAGGTATTGAGTAGAACAAAGTTTGATGTGAAACATTTTTAAATCAAGTTTGGAGGAATTATTAAATTTAAAATTTTTTTTTAATTTAAAAAAAATTTTTAGCCTAATTTCTTAAACATAAAAACACTCACTGAACTTGAACATGCAAGTGGTACTATAATATTGATTTTATTTTTGCTAGCATCTAGTTTTGATATTTTTTCTGGGTTGATAACCTTGAAATGTGGAACACTTTACTCTTTTTCCTTATTGGTTCTGTTAAGAGTGGATTTGTTACAACTATCAATCATTTGTAATGTCTAGAAAGTCATATACACCCAACTCATGGGTATGCAAAATAAATGCACTAAATTGCATGGTGATGGTAGTTATACTTTTTTATACAATTTTAAAATAAATATTGGTGACATAAGTAAAAGCTCCATCTTAACAAAGTCAGGGGTGCTTTTAGTCTACTGTGTAACATCTGGAAGTCCAAGCAATATAAACTATGAAGCTTTACAACAGCAATGATGAGGTAGTACTTTTGTATGTTTCTGAGTGCTGGAGAGTTATGACAAAGGTTGACATCTTCCACTAGCTGCCTATGAAAGATCTGTAATATTTACTAGCCTAACAAGATCTCCACTAAGGAACTATATATGAGGACTGACGCTAGGAGTATGTCCCTTGAAATTAAGAAACCTAGGTTAAGATGTCATGAGGATGCTCAGTGAAAGAATACCTAAAGTTGCCTTAAAATGGACCCCCAACTGGGAAGAGAAAGAGAGGCAGCCCAAAGACCACCCAGCAGAGGATAGTGATGACGAAACTGGAAAAGGTGGGTCTCACATGGAGAGAAGCACAGATGAAAGGATGAAGATTAAATAAAACAAGTAAAAGGTATTATGCCATTGATACCTGTTGACACTACTTTTATTAATATTTATACAGGGTTCCCACTCGTCAGGGAAAATAAGTAAAATGTCCTGGAAAATTATTTCAACATTCTCCTATTTTCCAGTTCTACTTTTTATTCCTTTCTGCCTGTCTGGGTGTGAATTTGTCAAAATATCTTTATTTGATGACCCCTATTTTTCCTTTAGCTGAGAATGAATTACTAGATCATCACTGAGAACGTCCTGGAAAATGATCTCTAGAAAAGAGTGGGAACCCTGTTATATGTTCAATTGGATCTTGACATGTATAGGTGTATAAACATTCAGATTCCTAAATTTGATATATACATTAAATTTTTAAATTGAGATTGTAAGCAAAAGCATTGTAGTTACTTTGTTAATCTCTAACATTCAAATTAGGTATCAGACATGTATCATAATTACTGAAATAATCTGAATCGTTTTGATTTAATACTTCGAATTAGAGGTTTCCTTTTTATACTAAAAATAATTATTTGTTCATTTCATTTCATTTACTTTGTCAGGCTTCATTGTTAAATAATTGCAGAAATTCTTTCCTACCAGATTTTATGGTATTTTAATAATAGTTTGGAATAAACATCTTCAAATTATATTGAAATAATGTTTTACTTGACAACAGTTTTTGAGCAATGTAGTTAAAATATGGAATGCCAAGGAAGGCTTAGCGACTGAATAATCGTTTTTCTTCAGAGAAATCAAATATGGAAGCAATGGATCTTGGCATTGTTTTTGTAGTAATATGGAACCGGGTAAAGAAATTTAAGGGGGGTAATTAATCTGAATTTTTCTTTTCGGGTGCTAAAATATGAAGATTTTACCCAACAAACAAAATTAGTTATGGACAATGTTTTTTGAGAATTCTACTGTAAAATAGTAATGTTTATTTCTACTTAAAACGGCCTCCCTTGCCAACAGTTATCGCCCTTGTATCAAGATTGTTATTCATCTTTTAACTACCTTGAGTTCATGAATAGAATCACATTCGGTTCAAGAAAATGTTCATATGAAATATAGGATTAGCCTATGGAGCTGAGCCATATTGGCCGCAAACAAGTGTTGGTACATAAAGGTTGAATATCATTTTAAAAGATTGTAACAATATTCATAGAATAGAACGTTATTGTAAGGAATATTGGTACACATACAACAGTGGGGTCCAAAGATTTAAGACAGTTATTTCTTTTGAATACATGGACATAGGTGAAAATAATCCCTTATTTAAAAATTGTTTTTGATCGCTCAAGATGAGGCTAGAAAACGAGAAAGATGAAAGTGCATATCAAGTAAAATCTTCATATAGCTCATCACATATATAAATTTCCTTTTATTTAAGACTATTTCAAAGACAAAACTAAGTAAATTTGTAGTATAAACATCATTTTAAAACAAAAATCATAACCAACATGGTTGTTTAATAGTTTTGTGACGCGTGACTGATCATCCTAAAATTTATCTTAATACGTACAAAACAATTAAATAACAATGATTTGATACACAATTTTATACAAAGTTATTTTATAATTTATTTTAATACATTATAGCTAGTAAACATAACTGGCAACAGACTATTCAAACAAAAACTTCAGCTATCTATGTAATAATTTTTTTAAATAATACAGTTTTTATTTTACTTTAAGACTATTTCAAAAACAGTAAATAGTCTTAATAAAAGGAAATTTATTTGCAATTAGCTATATGAAGTTTTTTTAGTTTTTTTATTTGATATGCATTTTAATGTTTCTCTTTGTTTTCTAACCTTATCTTGCGCGATCAAAAACAATTCTTAAATAAGGGATTATTTTTGCCTATGTCCGTGTATTCAAGGGAAATAACTTTTTTGTCTTAAATCTTTGGACTCCACTATGTGTACCGGAATATTTTATACAGAGTAACAGGTGGCACAATGTGCTCGTTGTTAAAACTACTGAAACCTTGTATAGCAATGCGCATGTGAACAACAGAATAGTTCCATTCTGTGTGGAGCTCTACTGATTCTCCATGTGCAAGAATCTAGTCAAATCTCGCAATGGTCGTGATTTCTTGGATCAGTAAGGAAAACATAGTCATAAAGAGTCTCTGCTATGGCTCGGCTCTATTAATCTATGCTGTTACCTCAACTGCTATCTTTAAACAAAATAAAAATAGATATTCCTAGTTCAAATAAAACTTAAGTCAAAGTAAGTATCGTATTCAGGGTGCCTACTGTAGAGCAATAATCAGCAAGTTTTCTTTGTGCTGTGAGTTTGATCTCCCACTTGTGCTATAAACTTTGTAAATATCTACATGAGAAAGGATTCCATTTTGCATTAAAAAGCATAAAAAAAAAGCATCTTAATTATCAAACTAAGAGAATAAACACACATTTGGGTACTGTACTCAAGATGTTTAATTGAAATTTATTTGCTTGGTATTTAAAAAAATTTTTAAAAATTATCTATCTGTATAAAAAAGATAAATGGAAATTCGCAGCTTTCAGAGTAAATGTAAGGGAGGTAACTCGTTACTTACTAACCTTTAGCGAATGTCCGGACCCAGATATTTGGAAAATACCTAGAAAAATCATTATTTTTCTGCGTTATTTAGGAAAGGAGTAATAACTTAATTTCTTTTACTTAAATGAAAAGTCAATTTGTGTGATGCCATCATTGCTTAGTATTTCCATTTCTCAAGTTTTAAAATTTATGCAAAATGTCAGTGTGTTCTTGCGAATGTCTCCTGACTTGTAACCTCCCGTTGAGCTTTACGTGCGATTGCTTCTCTCAGGCCTCCCACGGAATCCCATGTTCATTCCTTCCCGATCAATAGTTCCCACAAGCTATTAATGTCGATACTCAGTCTACTGATTGAGTTATGTGAGCGTAGTAGATGGGCAGATTCCTTCAGCCTTCTTATTCACCAATGCTCCTCCCTGTCTATTATCTTGACTTCATTCCCAAGAACACAGATGCAAAAACCAGACAGGGTGGGGGGCGCATGCTCCCCCTCAAACAAGCCTTGACATGCATTCTAGAAATCAACAGGCAAGCTAGAGGATGCACGGCCATAATGTTGTGAAAAAACAAACCACAAAGACAAAGAAATCAGTCAGAAGAAACCACATACAAAAAATACACTCCTTCCAATTGGAGAAAAGCTTATAATGAAATACACTCGAGTCGTGTTCGTTTGTTAAGAGCATAATGAAGAATCACCAAAATGAATCAAAACAGTATTAACTAGAAAGCACTGAGTACATATCTCTCCCAACACCATAGGCCAACTGAATACAAATCAGTTCATATATATATATATATTAGTCCATAAAACTTTACAATTTTACAACAACAAAAAATGTTTTTAAATTTCACAGGTGTTTGCCTGTAAGTAAAATATGCTGCCAAAACTTCCCCTTTCTCTGCTGATCATATGTTTTTACCCAGATCATTTTTACAGAGAGGTCTAACTGGCGCCCGTACAGAGATAAATTGAAAAAATAATTTCACAAAGAACTAGGTGTAGAGTAGGGAGCAGCCAAGCATCATCGTGTGGTGCTTCATGATAAAAAGCGATGCCCTCAAGGGACAAGGCAGAG
>VCCN01003880.1:8325860-8337097 GCA_006491835.1 Architeuthis dux
TATATATATACACACACACACACATATATATATGTATATATAAACACAGAAATACACACACACATATATATATATTATAGATTTCACCTTAAAACTTCACTGCTCTGGCTGGCGGGTTATTCCGCACATAGACCCCGCCTTTTATGGCCCTTCTGCTGTGGAATACCCCCTACCCCCTTCGCGAAGCCATTCATATATATGATAATAGAGAGAGACTGGAGGCCATGATGCATTTGGTAAAATATCTACACGTGTTTCTGTGGAGTTCGGGCGGTTTCTTCACATTCTCTTAAGCTGTTAATAGTGTGTAAATGAACGAAACTTTTATATCAGCCTACTGATATACGTACATTGGCAATTTTGTGGCGGAAGCGCGAGAGACATAATATCCGTACTGAACACGTTCAATGCTCAAAATACATGTTAGCATAAATCAATCTTTATTATTATCGAATGAAGTATTGTAATATACCACTTTTTATTAAATTTGACTAGTTTTTACCTTCATCCTAATTTTAGTTGTTTTTATACAGCTTATTAATTTGGGCCACGAATAACAGCACAATCAGAAATAAAGAGTGAGAATCGAACTCACACCCTCATAGGGAGACTAGTTTACGCCTAGCAGCTGTTACCAATCGGCCATGAAATCTTCATGGATTAGCAGAAGCTGATTTACACTTATAAACTCACTCCCTACAACCGACTCTCTGCGCCATATTTATGTTGTTTTTACATATGAGTCTTTTTTATGAATCAATATTTATTATTATTGGATGAAGTATTGTAACATACCACTTTTTATTAAATTTGACCGTTAGCATATTTGGCAAAACTTTTGCGACACACTTGGGAGATAGTTACGGCACACTATTGTGCCGCCGCACACAGTTTGAAAACCACCGAACTATACCTTCCAGGTTATCTTTCGTTGGCAACATTCGAGTCACTGGTACTCTGCACTATTAAGCGTTTTCCGCTTGTCTATCAAGCCTTTTGTCACGAGGCAGTTTAAAGACAAGAAAACTAGTTGTACTTGTATTTCTATTCTGCAGAAATATAATTACACCTGTATTACAAATATTGTGCGCATTCTAACCCTGTTTGCACTTTCCATTCAGCACGTTTTTCTATAAATGTCTTCTTTTGTATAGAATTTGCATGACACAAAATAATTACTGTTCTCCTCTATTTAATATGTATATACAACTTACACTCTCACTGCTGTCCTGCGCTTAAAATCACTGTGCATTATTACATTGTTCTGTTCTTCTAGTTATTAAATAGTTGTTGTACTAGAATATACCCGTAAAAGGTGACGGGGTTATTTATGCATGGATCGGCAATAAGGAGACAAAAGCGATTTTATTAGGTATTTTTAAAGATTAATTCAAGTATCAACTTAAGAAAAGTCACCACTGACTGCGGTATAAAAAAGCCATAGGAAGAAACTTATTTTATTAAAAATATAACTTATTCAAGGTTGACCATATATTTCATTACAAAATAAAGTTGAAATGCGAAATTTGACAAATCTGGCCTTTTTAAAAAGCATTTGGCCATGAACGTTTTGGTTTGGCCATATTTAAATTTTGAGGCATTTGGACTTTCTTTTTTTTTTAGTGTGTGCTGAGAGTATTTGCATTTGGCCATTTTTGGCCAAGAATCTAGCAACTGCTTCCACCTTCCAATTGCTTCCTCAAGGAGTAAAGAGAAAGATAATCTATTTCGGCGTTCCGTTGACACATTTTGTCTATAGACTTTGATCGGTATTCTTCGTTGCTATGTAAACAGAATATCTCGTTTTTTTTATTATTCACCATTTAATACTTTTATTGTGAACCAGCCCATTATGAGTTTTGCATATTTGGATAAGATTTCAAAGGTGCATGTTTGGAAGGGGTCGGACTTTTATGGTGAGTGGAGCAGCCTGTCATAATAGTCATGTAAAATAATTTTCCGTCCGTCGTACGAAACTACGACTTTCGAATTATTTCGGTTACTTCTCTTCTTCTATGTTGCCAATTTAGATATGTTATATCTAATGTTAGAAGAATTCAAGGGAGATAATTTATAGAGACTATGAAGAAACATCTATAATCTGTAATTTTGTAATTATTTTTATTAGATTTCTCGAGAACCGCTGATCCAAAAAACTTCAAACTCGACACTGCACTGCCTTGTGTGCTGACTAATATATATGTCAACTTCATACACTGGCAAGTTGTCGAGTAAGCACACACACACACACACACACACACACACACACACACACAGAGACAGACATTTCTTCAATTGTCAGATATCTTCATATCCATGCTCTTGTACTTTTGTGTGTCTCAGCACAGTCAATATATTTGCTATAAAACATGCTATAAAACACGTCTCCTATTTTCGAACCCATCTACTCCAAATAGGACAATAACGTTTTCCTATAGAGGACCTAACTTTCTCTTACAGCGACAACTTTGTTGTTACTCACAAAATAAATATGATGTGGCTCAAGTCGGGACTAGAAAAGAACGTTAAGTTTGCTATCGAATTTTAAGATAGAAAATCAATTTATTAATTCTAATCTATAATCAATACCATTAGAAAGAAGATAACATTAAGTATAGGTAAAATACCCCATTACATTTATCTGAATTAACCCTTTCAAGGCTAATCTATTAAGATGATTAATGCCTGAATCCTTATTATAATGGAGCTAACGTAAGTATATGTAACCAAAACTACGACACCATGACAAACTGCTCTGTGTGTGTATGTGTGTCCGTGTTTTTTGTTTGCTGTCTGCTGCTGATATAACTAGAACAACAAGTTTATGTCTTACTGACAGAAACAACAACCTGCTAGTTCTAGTGCTCGAAATTTCCGAGGGAAAAAACGAATGAAAAATCGATAAAATGATTAAAACTTATCAAAATTTCTTATTCAGTATAGACTGGCTGCCCTATACCGATGTCACACTTTGTCAGTCTATTTCTGTGTGAGTTTCATACTACGATGACGTCATTGTCTGCGGTTGTAAAAACCGGGAAAATCTCATATACTTTATTTTTCGAGACACATACGTTCAAGTTGACTTCTAAAAGAGATATACGGGACATACAGAGACGCCCATAAATGCGTACACCGATACCACTTTTTAAAAAATAGAAAGTTAATTTTCTTCTAAACCGAACATGGCATAATTTTATTATTTCTAGTGGAACATTACACAATGAAAACGGATATTATCAGGTATTATTTATGACCAAACTCTATAGCATTGAAACTCTGTTATGTTTCCAAAAATATTTTTCGTAGGGGTGTACTCATTTTTGGACAGCACCATTTTTGGTAACAGAGTTTCCTTGCGGTAAAGTTTGGTGATTAATAATACCTGATAATGTCCGTTTTGATTGAGAAATGTTCCTTAGAAATAATAAAATCCTGTTATGTTTGGTTTAGAAAAGAATTAACTTTCTATAAAAAGTGGTAGTGGTGTACTTATTTATGTGCGATACTGTACATATCCCAGTAGTCATAGACACCTAGGGATATATATGTTCGAGGAGTCTCCAAAGGGTTAAAGCTACGTCCAATTTGTTTTTTCAAGTAAAGATTTATACAATCGACTATCGATTTGTAATTTGACAGCTTGTCAGAGTACTTGTCGCACGATAAAGCTTTGATAAAACGGATTTATTAACACCTGTCAATATAAGTAGTTAGGCTGTGGCAGAGCACCTGCTCTCGACGAACACTGCAACGCTGAAAAAGGTTTTTAAAAACGCGGTTCATTTATGGCAGACCGTATTTCAACCTGAAAGAAAAGTGTTTTATCTTTATTGTGTATCCACTCCAGAAACTGTATCGCTGGGAAATAGGATTACTTTTACAGGTGTATACGTTTCATTGATTTAGTGGTGGGATTTGGTTTCATAACAATTTAAATTGGTGAGACCAGAAGCCCAACCAAAATCACGCACTTTCTGTATATTCAGATTTATATATTTTCGGGGGTTTTTTCTTACCGTTGTCCACTAACTTTACCATTACTCCACTACACCCCCCCACCCCTAGTTATTTTTCTACGCTAACAAACTAAATATTTCTGGTAGTTCGGGACACATTTGATGATTAAACGACGAATCTTTCGATCTTTTACCTAAAATTTGTTTTAGCAGGTTTCAGCCTTCATTATGTATGTTATGCATTGCAAATCATAGAAAAGGGATTATCAGTTGTCAGGAATTAATGTAAGCATTACTGACAAAATAAGGCTATTATGTGTATAAATTAAATGTTTTGCTAATGATTTTAAATAATTTACTATAGAATTGCATTGAAAACCAGGAAAATGTGATTGTGATTATCACAAATTAACGCAAGCGTTACTGGCTAACTAGGGCTATTATATGGGTACAAGTTGTTGTGTGGTCCCTTAAAGGAATTCCGGTCCCTCCTACAGAGCTAGTAGTATTGCACTATTTTCGCATTTCATTCTCCAATGTGGAATGTGGTCCCGGATTACTTACCTCTACCTCTACTCTTACCCCTTCCCTTACCCCTAACTCTATCGTGGTACAACAGCGAAAATAAAGCAATACTACCAGTTCTTGTTGCACATTTCTCAATGGTATGTTACGCCTCGAATTGTATTAAAAAATAAAAAATAAATAGTGTTGAACCGGGAATTAATTAAAGACTAAACATATTTTTTGCGAAAATTCGTTATATTTACCTGTAGAATCAAAACATATACGAACAGAACACACGGCCGATTTGTTTGCGGAATAACAGAAAGAAAGGGGCTGATGAACTAGTCACGGGTACTTAACTTCACGCGCGTCGAGGCCACGCGCGTCTACCCTTTCTCTCTCTGGATCAAATTGATCCCTTATTTAAAGCGTGCGGGTTGACTTTGGTCCCACCCCTTTTTAACACCTCCACCCATGGCACGCCCACTCTGGGTCTGCAATTATTAACACAGAAATCCTTATCACCTTTCATTCCAGAGCTTATCTATCACGCAGCATGAGCTGATTCTTAATCAGTTTTTCGTCGGACATTTTTGCCGCCCAATTCCGTAATGTGGTTTCCATGCGGCATAAAGCCGCTGTCTTCAAATTCTTATTCGAAATGACTGACGCCAATCGGTGACATTTGACACTTAAAATAGTCTGGTGAAAATATGTCCTTCTTCCGACCGTGAGAAGATTTTAACAAGGCCACCCATTTTATTAAAACTAAAATGACTCATCGGAAATTTTACGTATTTAAATGACCAACCGAATTACTACTTAATTATAAGGTTCGCGTAATGATTATTATGCAACGCTGATAACTATAATATAGGGGAGGTTATTGCAGGTTTCATTGGTCAACTCAAAAATTCCTACGGGGCACTATTACAGCACCAGGACTACTACGCTTTTCTTTCCAGCTGTATTTTCTTCTCTGAACATATTTGGGAACATATGGGATACTGTTTATACTCGGTTGATCCCTATTTCGCCCACACTAATACCTTTCACTATTTGTAAATGGTCAGGGTATCTAAAAGGAAGAGAAAAAACTACATGGTGAATATGTTGGTCAACCAACAGTCTTCTAAAGAAATTTCGCAAAAAATGCTGACAGCAAAGATTTGAGGGCTTGGTTATTGAATTATCAATCAAAGGAAGATACTTCCCTGAGGAATACTTGTGTCAAATGTTAGCTTTGTTTGAGCATGTTAGCTTTGTTTAAACTCCTATAAGATAAGATGAAGTGGCGGACCTTGGTTGCAGTGGCTGCCAAAAACAGTAAATTTTATTCTTGAACTCTGTCGTATTCTAACGCTCATAACTTTTTTTTACCCTAGGAGGGAGGATTTATATATATTAATCTACTTTCCAAGAAAGAGCTTTCCAACGGTACCAAATATGTTTAGGCTCTAATTAATTGCCGGTTGACCACAAATTCAACCTAATTCGCCCGTATGGGATACTGTTTATACTCGGTTGATCCCTATTTCGCCCACACTAATACCTTTCACTATTTGTAAATGGTCAGGGTATCTAAAAGGAAGAGAAAAAACTACATGGTGAATATGTTGGTCAACCAACAGTCTTTAATTCATTTCGGAACGCATATCTCTGCCAAAACCATTGTCACTAAATGTTGGATGAAAATCAGTCCTTATTTAGCTACCATGCGGGTGAGGGGGATAACTGTAAGCATTCCTGGATCCCTCCCAAAATTTATTCAATTCTTCCGCAAAATAGGATTGAAATTTACTGAGAAATGTTGGGGATATTGTATCGACAAACAGACGGACAGACACAAGAACCCCACTTTGTAATAGCAGGTACTTAAGCAAGCAATCAAAGGATGATTCTTCACACATACAAAAACAATTCCTGTGATATTTATTAATATACTAGCATAGTACCTTTAGAAAATGACGTACGGATCGTCACATCGCCCTAACTGTACGCTCTGTCAATGATAAATTGTCGATCCCTGGCATTTTTTCCTAGGATTAGAGTGTAGTATCTGTGCGCGCATTGAAAACCTATACTCGAAACCTGCGTAAAATTAGTCTACTCTGTACGTTGAAAATGGCGTGACAAGTTGAAAATATATCCGTTAATACAAATGCTAAGTACGAAAAAAAATCGTATAATAAAGTAGAATGTTGCCCACTTCACAAACGGCGTAACGTCTTGTTGTTTTTTTTAATTTCAAAGGGGGTAACCTTTTTTTTAATTTAAAAAATCCCCCGTTTACCCCATCACACTCGGATATTACACCTGAAGAAGGCCGAAGAATGGATCGGCCGAAACGTCGTGTTAATAACACCAACAAGAAGGAGTTCAATCGCCCGAATAACTATTTGAATGTTAATGACCCTTCAACTATAGACAATATCTATCAAGAGTAGTTTTATGGCTATCCAAGAGGGTGAGGGTGTTTGTTCTGGTGTCAAATTATATGTTTGTGTATGGACTGTCAGAAGTATATATATTTGTGGTCTGGGTATGGGGAACACTTACCCGGCTTTCAAAAGGTTAACGATTCGGACTACGATTTAGTCTCTGATTTTGGAGTTCAATCCTCACGTTGATCGATAATCTGCATTGCGTAATTAATGACGCACACTACATAAACCAGTTGAGAACGTCACTATGCAGCCTTTGGACTGGAATCCACAGGGGAAGAGAAGAATTGGGAGGCCAGTTTTGAGAGTGAGGCAAAGGCGGACGGACTGACATGGGCCCAGCTAAAAGGGGGTGTCCAGAACCGAGTCCGCTGGCGTATACAGTCAAAGGAATCTACAGGAATAAACAACAACAAAGAGGCTCCAATGGTTGGGAAATGTTGTAAAAGTGAGGTACGTGCGAAGCTCAGTAAAGATTGGTTAAATAAAAACAGACGAAGGCGCCATTAAGTCCAATCTCAGTTTTTATATTCTCACCATGAACCCTCAATAAAATATTTCACCACTTCCTGCAAACCTTTATATAAATGAAGTTTATAAGGAATAGTGAAAAACGGATTCATTACATCTTTTTACGATTGGAATGTAGAATATAAATGAATATATACAAATGTGATTAATTGATTTAATTAATTATTTTAACTATTAAACATTAAAAAAAATAATTACAAAATTGTTCAACATCTCAGAAATAGACATATTAACGTAATATAAATTTCAAAATTTCCAAATATTAGTAATTTGACCCAATAGTTCCAGCAAAAAAAAATAATGATAAAAGATAAAAGTTCATACATGCTAAACTGAGTTTGCAAATGCTAACTGCAAATTACACTCTTAATTAATTCTGTCAGCATGTTATCTGAATTTATTTTGTTTTATATATATTTTCAATTCAAGCTGAGGCTGTTTAAGTTGATTTCACACTTATGCCTTTGATAAAGCCATAACTGCACTTCTCCATGCGCTCTATCTTATCACCAGATGTCTTGACAAATACCCCATCCCTGGCATTCCACGATAGTTGACACAAAAATAGTTGAGCAAACCACTCCCCTATAACTATCTTACCAGCCCACCAGTAACTGCATACCGTTGTTAGAGTCGTAGTCAACCTAGACAAGGTCCAATTATCCTCCTCCTCCTCCTCCTCCATGTAAAGTCCGTTGTTGGACATAGGCCCTCTCCATGGCCCGCCAGTTTTTTCGCTTCTGAGCAACACAGTGCCAATATATTTTGAACTTGTCCAGATCATCATGGAATCTTACTTTTGTCGGCTGCAATTTCGCCCATGATCTCGAGTGATCCACGTTGTGGGTCGCGATGTGCAACGGTTGTCTGATATCCTTGCAACATGGCCTGCTCATTGCCGTTTAAGTTTGCTGATGTTTTCTAGGAATTCTCTGACACATGTTTTTTTCCATAATATATTTGTCATTTTCTTGATTAAGTTCCATGTTTCAGCACCGCCAGAGGACGCACTGATTGTAGACCCTTCTTTTCTTAAAGACCAATCGGATTCATATTGTTGCAAATCTGATTTGTTCTGCTTTCCAAAAAGACGTAATTTATAGATATGCAATATAAACATTTTTTTAATTGATCATCCCCCAACACGGCATGCTGCCAAAAGACGTTGCTCATGTGACGGTTTCTATTGAGTGACTAACCAGGCATGTATCTAAAATATTTGATAAATTGATAGCGTAATTATTTTTGACGCAGTAAGATTTTCGAGCAGAAAATTACATTGAAATCCCCCAATTGTGATCAGTACCGCTTATAACGAAATAACCATGTCATGTGCAGGCATTTACTAAGTTTAGTTTAATCTAGCACAAGGTCACAACTGTGTGAGGCACACATTGAAGATCGAACTCACTACAGAGTAGTAATAATCTACAAGATCGGTTTGCTAACTATTGCTCTACGGTTATTTGTTAAGCTTAATTTACTTTTGCACAAGGCCACAGCAGCGTGCAATACCCAGTGGAGATCGAAATCACTGCATTATTAGTGGTCTGTTAGACTAATTTGCTAACCATTGCTCCATGGCAAGGCATCCAAGAATAGCAGTAATAGGCATTTACTAAGTTTCGTTTTGTTTAGTCTGGCACAAGGCCATACATGTGGAGTCCCCAGTTAGGATCGAACTTATTATTGGGTAATCCAAAAGGTTGGTTCTATTTTTGACGTTAGATAACATTAGGAAAGTTCAATTTTAACTACAACTGACATATCAACGTGAATTTAAAAATTTCAAAATTGGCGTATTTTTGTTTATTGATTCTAACATTATTGGAAGAAAATAAGCAACATTTTCGGCATATGGTGCCTTTTTCTTTAAAGAAACAACAAAATTCAACTCAAACTCTAAAAAGGATTTTTGTAGTTTATGGAGAAGGTACTGTGAATGATCGAATGTGTCAAGAGTAGTTTGCGAAGTTTCATGATGGAGATTTATCGTTGAACGATGCTTCACGGTCGGGTAGACCAGTTGAGTTTGATTGTGATGAAATCAAGACATTACCCGAGAATAATCAACGTTATACAACGCGGGAGATAGCCAACATAATGAAAACATCCGAATCAAGCGTTGAAAATGATTTGGACCAGCTTGGTTATGTTAGTCGTTTGATGTGTGACTTCCACATGTTAATCGAAAAAACCTACTGAAATGTTCCGTTATTTGAAACAGATTGTGACGAGTGATGAAAATTGGATACTTCACAACAATGTGAAACGCAAGAAGTCGTGGTACCAGCGAAGGGATCTACCACTAACCGTGCCAATGGCTGGTCTCCAACCAAATGTAATGCTATGGGATTGGAAGAGAATCCGTTATTATGAGTTCCTCCCGGATAACCAAACGATTGATTCGAACAAGTACAACCCCCAATTATATCACTTGGAGGCAGCAATCGCCGAAAAGCGTCCGGAAATAGTTAAAAGAAATGATGTAATATTCCATCAGGATAATACTAGACTGCATGTTTTTTTGTTGACCAGGCAAAATTTGTTACAGCTTAGCTGGGAGGTTTTCACTCATCTGCCGTATTCAGCAGATATTTCCAGATTACCATCGATTCCGGTCTTTACAGAATTCTCGTAAAGAAAAACATTCCCACTCCCTGGAAGATTGCAAAGGACATCTGGAGCAGTGCTTTGCCGATAAAAATTGCTGGTAGGATGGAATTATGAAGTTGCCTGAAAGATGGCAGAAGGTAGTGGACAGAATGCTAAATTGGCAATCTTTGCAATAACGCACTGTGGAGAACTGCCATTTTGAATGGCTAGAAGTGGCTTCCAGAAAATCTGAATGAAATTCATTTAGAACTTTTGGAGATATCTTGCGGACAGGAAAAATGCTAACCAATAAACAAACAAACCAACAAACAAACAGACGCGACCAAAAACATATACCTCTTTTCGACTTCGTTGACAGAGGTAAATAACGTTATTTGAACGTTTAGATCTATTGATCGAGAATAACGTTTTGAAAGCTAATATCTGATCAATACGTTGTATATGTATACTTGTTGGAGCCTCTGTATGAGTATTTGGAGCGTATACAGTTACCTGGAAATTAAATACCCAATTCTAGCCATTTTTGGAAAAAGCTAGCCACTTTTAACCATTCAAAATGGCCATTCTCCGCAGTGCGTTATTGCTAATATTGCCTGGTAAATATGTTACTAATGTTCAATAAAGTTAATATTGTCTTTTATTTGTATTTAATAAAACAAGCGAACTTTTGGATTGATTGATTGATTTGTTTAGCGGCATATCAACCCTTGATGGGTCATTTAATGCCGAAATCAGTTTTTTTAAAATGGAGTCTTGAGGCGGCCCCTGTTTGGGGTTTCTTACCCCTCTGCCGGGGATGCAGTCGGCGCATTCTAGACCCCAACCGACAGGGCCGGCGAACTTTTTGGTCACTTAATAGATTAATAGTTTGTGAAACTAGTTATTTACTAAGCTTTACTTAATCTGGCACAAGGCTACAAGGCGCTTCCAATAATGACATATTTATTAAGCTTATTCGCATGAACGCGTTTAATTAAAGTTTTTCATGAAACATTTAATACCTTCTCATAGAATGTTTTATGAAAAGATTCTTGTTAGTCATTTTTTAAATTCATTTATTCTTGTCAATGCCATCACATTCTTGAGCTAAGCGGTCCCCCACCCCTCCTCGAAAAAAGAACGTGTCAACTTCTCTTATTGCAAAGGATTATTTTTAATACTCCAAGCTAGCGAGGGGGGG
>VCCN01003880.1:8353421-8363975 GCA_006491835.1 Architeuthis dux
AATACAGACGTATGGCAAGGCTATTATGAATATGGTTATGTTTGTTATATAGAAATGGTGTGATATTTCTTTTGTAAAGTACGTCCCTACTTAGCTGAAGCTTTGTCCTTTAAGTACTACAAGCAAGACAAAAGAAGAATGTTCATGCATGAATGAATAACAGATGCTACTCACTCACTACCTGAATCTTTGTGGACGATCGAGATCCATTGAGCTCGATGCGACAGCCTTAAGATTACCTAGTCCTATACTTATGATCTGGGCTTACCAAGTGGTACCTTAACAAGTCTTAGAAGCTTGCTCTCTCTTTCAAATAATGTATATCATCATCGAGCGAATTCTATTTGGGTCTTAGTACAGCCTGCTTCTTTAATCATTGGCTTTCTCTAGAGCAGCAGTATTCAAACCGTGTTCCACTGAACCTCAGGGTTCCGCCCAACTGTTCCTGGGGTTCTGCGAAACATTTGCAAAATAACCTGTCTGGTAGATGGGACTGTTTCTTTCCTTTGTATGGAAGTGTGTTTTTTAATTTGTAGCAATAAGAGGATAGAATATATTACTGATTTTTAGCTACAAAAAGTTGGGGTTGCAGTATATTCAAGGTCACATTTTACTCAAGTAAATACAGTAATAAATATTAAATTAATGAAATTAAATTAATAGATATTTTGTAATTGTAGTCCATTATATGCTTTATCAATCTGTCCATAATTAGCTTGTGATCTATGATTTCCAGTGACTTGAAATTCTGGTCCGTTTTATTTCTGCTGCGGTAGCTCGTGTAGGTCATGAGACTACTTTGGGCGATCGAGTCGTGATAGTGTTTCTTAATTTTATATATCATTTCGGAATAGTGTGACAGGTGAATAGACATATGCACAAAAAATGACCATGGTATTCATGTTTAGATAATAGCCGGATTCTGTTACTAATACTTCCCTTAACAAGTGACAATTTTTTTTCTGGATTTTCAATACATAACCTAGAGGTTGAGTGCAGTAACTTTCTTGGACAAATTTAAGGTAAAAAATTGGTGCTTAATCGTCTTTCATTTTGAAAGAAAAAGATTCTGCTAGATTGTAGCACGTCTGCCTCACACGTTGGGTTCGATTCCCGGTATGAGCGAAGAGTGTGAAAAACTCTTCATTAGGACAAATTTCCCTGTGCTAATTGAGTACAAGCTGTGTAATTAGGTTGGAGGTATCCTGCCAAAGGGGTGGTCATAAAAACTTGTAAGAATTAAGTCTTGGTTTTGACCAGACTTGAAACTTGCAAGGATCACTAAGCTGACGCATGTAACAGAAACCTGATCTTCATATGCATACTCCATTGGGAGTTGTATCAAGAGACGAACGCTTTACTTTTTTAGATTGTAGCAAACTATATTGTAAAACTTAGCCAGGTTTGCAGTTCAATTATTTTTTAAACTTTTAATAATATAGCTAAAAGCAATTGGTAACTCCAAAGCATAAAGGTCAAATAAAGATAAACCGTAGTATTTATGTAAGAAGACTTTTTTTTTTCCCATTAGATACTGTTCTGTAGCCTTGTTGCGAAAAGAAAATATCAGATTTGGCTGCTGCTTGTCAGTTATTCTTTGCCTGCTCTTCTGTAGTTTGTAGTTGTCCCTTCTTCAAACCAACTATATCTTCTTGGCACTTGTACAAATAGAAAACAAACACTAAGAGAGCATACTTCTGCCAACGCTGTACACTAAGAACTGAATGAAAATCAGTTGATATATAGCTACAATGAAAGGGAGGTAACTTTTTTTTTTTTTTTTTTTTCCCCCTACTCTCCCCTTCTCTTCATATTCAGACCATTGTTTACCCATTCTTAATATATGTAAATAATATCTCTCAATCGGATACAAATTCCTGGATCCACCCTAAAATGTAACCAATTCTTCCTTAGCCCATCACCTACCCTTTTACAAAATGTCATTGAAATTCATTGAGAATGTTTGGAGATATTGTGTGAACAAACATGAGAGAAATACATAAATATATATGAAAAAAAAAAAAATTAAACAATATCTCTCAATTGAGAAAATATTCCTGGATCCACCCCAAAATTTAACCAGTTTTCACTTAGCCTACCCTTCCAGAAAATTTCATTGAAATTCATTTAGAACTTTTGAGATATTGTGTGGACACTTAATACATATACCTCTTCCAACTTTGTTGGTAGAGATTAATTAATCCCCCGTCCCTTTACCTCATCAAATACCAAACGGATGTAACTACCATTATATGAATGGTTTACAAGGGTATTTGTAGGATTACCGCTCACTGCAAATCATCCAAGCTCCACAACTGTTCATATTGAGCATCGGTAGACCTCCAGCCCTAACCATAATACCAGTGCATTGGACGCAGTGAAACATTTGTAGAGTTTTTGTTTTGTCTTATGTACAGGCATATACAGTAATCTGGCTGGCTTTTAGTTTTATTGCCAGTTACTTTTATAATTTAATGTACAACTTGTATTTTAAAATGAAATCTGAATTCTATTTGATTTAATTTTCCAATGTGTATAAAAATAATTATGAAAGTGATTCATTTGAATAAACTCATTTCAGATACTATTAGGCATGGAAAATAAAGTTTTATAAAACATGTTCAATACAAAATTTGACTTGTGGGAATGGAGGGTAACCACTGTAAATAATGAATAACTTAATTTAGTATGTAAATATCTTCACATTTTATGGTAAGAGTTAATATTTCTACAACTGTTTCATCTGAAAAGTTTTCATATCTGAAATGAAATAGAGAAATGAGCAACCAGGAACCAATTCTGCCATTATTTTAAGATACAAATTCCTCTATGATGAGAGTTGGCGCTGAGGCTGCTTATATTCTGTCAGTGTAGGATTTGGGTGGAGCAAATCTGCTCAAGTTACTCTTCTGTGCAGGTAAACATCCTGACCCCCAGAGTGCCTGCCCGTTCTACTGATGACCTATGCTTTACAGTTGGTAAGAAAACAACCTTGGTTCCCTCTCTAGCACATTCCATGACTAGTGTGCTTAATTTGGAAACTGTAGAAATTCATTTCTGCTCTGCTTGCTTTCTTTGGAAAATGAAACTGTACAACTTGGTTGCTGCTCTCTCTCTCTCTCTGACTAGAATTTAATGTGACTTTTTAAATTTTTTTTTTTAATTTATTTATTTTTTTTAACCTCCTCCTTAATTATATTAAGATATTAATTGTAATTTTTATTATTTAGAAACTAGTTTACATATGCTGTCAATCAGGGCTCGAAATTAACGTTGAAATGTGCTCGGGACGAACAAATACCCCCCCCCTGGGACGCTTTCTTTTTTTTTTTTTTTTTTTAAATTTGGTGAGGATTGTTGTTTAGTTGTTTTTGTTACATTAGAAAAACGGTCAACTCCAGGTTTCCTCAATATTTTAATGGTATTTTTATTATGCTACTAACAACTGTATATGATAATAACAAAGTAAATAAACTTTTTGATTTTGGGACCATTTACATTTCCTTGGTGGTTAAAATTGTTTTCCAGAACGGTAGTGAAAAAAGTTAGTCTGGAGCCCTGCTGTCAAGAAATGACAGCAGTATTTAAATAATTTTGTAATTGCATTGTACTTAAGAAACTACAGAGCAATGTTTTTGATATTTAAAAAAAAAAAAAATTTTTTTATGTTCAACCAGAATGAACCTGGATTCATTACGTATTTGCAAAAGAGAAAGTGACTACTCTATAATTAGCATTTAATAGTTCTCTCTTGACAAATGTTAGACAAAAAATATAGACGTACACGTGGCTTATTATATAAGTAGATTGATTAACTTTGTTGCTATTGTCTATGACTAGTCTTTAATGTGACTATTTTTTCCTTTTTTCCTCTGAGTCTGGCAAAATGGATTATCAATCTATAAATATAGTTTATTTATTTTTATTAGATGAAGTATTATGAATCCTTATTTTTATGACTACTTTTTACCTTCATCTTAATTTATTAGTTGCTTTTTATCGCAACTTTTGCTCAGATTGATTGACGCTGCTGGCTCACTGCTGAAGGGTAATCAGAAAGTAAAAAGTAAAAATAAAAATGACAGATAATTTTATGCAAACTCTATACTGATCCATTTTTACACTCCTCTTTGTTTAAATACTTAGTTTTTATATGATTAATGCTGCAGAAACTGCTTGGAAATGTTGAACATCAGCCATAAGTGATTAATATTTCAATCTTTATTATTGGATGACGTATTATAACACAGCACTTTTTATCAATTGTGAGTGCGAATCAGCTTCTGCTGATCCATGAAATCTTTGTGGCCGATTTGTAAAAAAAAACGTGAACTAGTCTCCCTAGGAACAGTGGCCCGATTTAATAAGTTGTATAAAAACAACTGAAATTAGGATATGGGTAAAAACTAGTCAAATTTGATAAAGTGCTGATTAATATTTGTTTAGCTTAGTGTGGCACAAGGCTGACTTAAAAGAGGAATTGAGGCTACTGAAATCTACTCTGGCCTGACTTACATATTTATCTGACAGGTTAATGTATACCACTTTAATTTCCTCATTCTCCAACAATGTTCCCTATATATTATTTGCTCTCATTCCAGAGAGGGTAATGTGAGCTCTTTCTCCAGATATGGTATGCCAAACCAGACTTTTCTACCTCCTCTTTGGATATGGCTTTTTTATGTTCTGCATCTGGCTTTAAGGGGATAGCTAGTTTCTCCTTTGTTCTTTTCCACATTTGTATGGGTTGTTTAGATATTGAACTTTTTAAACACAATCTTAATGCTTGGTATATATAATAACAATCTTCTTTACAGGGCTCCAGACTAACTTTATTCACTACCGTCCCGAAAAACAATCCACAGCAAATGTGTGTGCCTTGACAATGTTAGTGATTTGTTTAATGAATTGAATAAAGCGCACTTTTATAGCATTAATTATATATAGCAAACTTCTCAGTAGGGAACTGACTGTTTCTAGGCAAATTAAGGTGATAGTTTTTGTATTGTTACAGGTAATCAATTTGTCTATATTTTTGGCATTAATCCTGAGGTTAAATGATAGGGCCAGTAATGTCCTGCTCAGTGATGTTAATCATGATCTCATTAAGGTTAATTGTGTACAAAGTATCAATTTAAGATTGAGAATCAGGTTAAGTGGATTTTCTGAATGTCCATCCTTTCACAAATCATAGTAATTCTGGTGCTTCATGCATTATGTTCATCATTGAGTTGGTTGGCTATTTTCCCCAACAAAGTTCAGTAGTTTGCTATAAATTCTCTGCTGAAGATGAAAAATTGATGGTGTCGTTGATATCTAAATCAGTTCCTTTTGTGAACTAACTTTCTTAACCTTTAGCACTCTGCATTCTTTTTCAAAGGTGCCAAGATTTGGTGCACTTAGTAACTTTGAAAACCTGTAACTTGTGTGTCTGTTCATGTACAATTGAAGTTGACATGACAACACAACAGCGAAATTCAAACACACTATTTAGTGATCAGAGTTGCCTGCAGTGACAGTACAAACATTTTGCTTGGCGAATGAAGTCGCCTATAGAGTGTTGAAGGTTAAAACTGTACATGAAATAGATTAGATATTAATTTTTCCAAGCTGTCTGGATAAGTATTTACTGGTTAAAAACCTCCTACATATCTTCAGGTTCATATGCTTTCTGACTGTTATTGTGTATGTGCTACCACAACACAGCAAAATATTTTAGAGTACAAAAACAGGAGTCAGACATATCAAATGGATTTTATGTCTGACAACTCAAATGGCAATGGGCAGGTCATCTTGCAAGAACGACTCTTAATGTGTATCCCCAGATATCATATGCAAAACCGTGGCTGCCCCCCCCCCAAGAAGCACAGAGGAAGCTGGTTATTATAATCACAGATTTAGACAAGTTCAGGAGATATTGGCATCACGATGCCCACGGTCAAGAGGTTTGATGGCTCTTGGGAACGTCTGTCCAACGACGTGTGTGCACGCAATACATGTTGGAACATACTAAAGTGAAAAGTCAAATTGTGGTAATGGTTTCTGGTCATTGGGAAAGTAAATACTGCTTATCTTTTGCTGCTTCTTAATTAGAATGTGGGCAGAATTGAAAATACAGGCCATTCAAAAATAAAAGCCTGGTCAAACTGTTAATTTTAAAAATATTTTGTACAGAAATCTTTCTTGAAGGGTAGTATCTCTATGACATTGTAAACTTGTGATCTGTAATTTATATTGTTTTTTTAAAATTTTTTTAAAATTTTTTTTTTATTAGATTTTCTTTCTGATTTCAGTCAATATTCTTGAAGGTAGATGCCTACTGTAGTTTCAAAAATCGGTTAGCTAGTGTTGTGAGTTTGATCTTCCTTCACTTAGCTTAGTTTAGTAAATTGCTAAATTCCTGAGATACACTGAAGAAAGAGTTGATATTGTTTATAAAAAAAAATGTATAAACGATGATTCAATGCACTATCTTTTCCATTTTACAATGAACTTTAATAAAAAATACATTGTATACTCCACCATTCCTACAGAAGTCTTTTCCTGGAAGTATCTGTATACCATATGTAGGTGGTATGGTTCTATCAGAAGGACTAAAAATATAACTTGATGCTTGGATTACATGAGTAAATAGAAGATTGATGTCAATGGAAATCACAAAGGCACCTTGGAGGGTTTTGTTTATTCCTGTAGACTCCTTGTGGAGCATAGGGCTGCAATCACTCTGCTGCAGTTTCAGTAGCAAATAGGTTTTTATGGGATGGAGTTGTTAGCCCCATGCCCAACCAGGGCTTGAAATTAATGTTGTCCCGATTGGGATGCACAAATATCCCCCCCCGGGACGCCTCCAGGCCGGAAGTGATTTTTAAAAAAAAAAATTAAATCACTTCCGCCCTGGAGGCATCAGAAGGGTTTGTTTGGTTTGTTTGTTTGTTTGTTTGTTTTTCGGGACCGTTTACATTTCCTTTGGGACGATTAAATTTTTTTTTTTTTTTTTTTTTTTTTTTTTTCCCTGTCAGAGTAACCTTATGGACTGCCCTGCTATTTACCCATAGCTTTGGGGTGGGGGATTCATGCCTTTCCCAAGGGCATTAGTGCAAAGTAAATGTAATCCGCCTCAGGCCCAATCTCAAACTCTGCCTGCCAATTCCATTTTCTCTGCTGGTAACTGCCACATTGCTCTGCACCTCACCTATTTAATTGAAATAGGTACACTATCTTGAGTCGTGCTGTACTAATCTATTTGTACTATCCCGAAAGGTTGTTGACAGAGGACTTTGAATTAACATGATACAAGAGATATATATATATATTATAAACTTTCAGTTTACCCAGCGAATCTTCACTGTGATCAAAAAGCTTGAATTATTTTTTCACAATCTGATTGCAGTAGCCCACCACTCTTTTGCTTTTGGTGGAAAATTGTCCAGTTTTGTATTGTAGAAAAAAATTATTTCTGGATTTATGTTTGGTACTCATATAAATGTGTTAAGTTCTTTCAGCTGTTTGTACCAATATATGTACAGTAGACACCCGTTATTAGAGCACCCACAGGGATTTAAGAGTGCTGTTATAACGGGTGGATTTTATGTGAAGCATATTAATGAGAAACCATAAAGTATAGACAAATGACTTTTTATTACCCTTTCACAGTCTAATGCCCCATATACAGGTTACAGGACTGTAAATAAAATGAATCAAAGTAATTATGCTAACCATATACATAAAAACAAAAGTACGGTTAGAATGCGTGTCATTAAATAGTGCTGTTACAAGAGTTTACTGTATATTAAAGCCATTAAAAATATTGATCACTCTGAATTGTATCAAGCCTGCAGAATAAGTGATAAGTTTGCGTCACTTTCTAAGAGCCAAAAACGCTCCTTTGAAAATAATTCAATGCTGTAGAGTTTGGTCATAAATAATACCTGATAATATCCATTTTGATTGTGTAATGTTCCACTAGAAATAATAAAATATTGCTGTTTGGTTTAGAAGAAAATTAACTTTCTATTAAAAAGTGGTAGGGGTGTACTTATTCATGGCAATGCTGTATATGTAATAATAATATAGTGGAATAATAGATTGTCTTTATATATGTACATGGAATAAGCTTTGTAGTAAAGGTCTGTTAAAAAAAACAAATGAAAATACTTTTGATACACCCTAATAAAAGGATTCCTGTTCCTCAGACAGTATGAAACCTCTTTAAGCACAAAGGATGAAGTGTTGGAGACGAGATAAAATTGTAAATAGAAAGGAGAAAAATGATATTCTTGGAGGTGAAGCAATGATTATTGGGATGTGGCTTACAATCTTGCAGAGTCTTCTAGCCTACAAAAGATTGTCTTGGTCTATCATCTCATTTGATTCTCGTTTATTCTGATGGAACATTACACTTTCTTGACTGTTTGATTTCACTGTTTACAAATCTTTATTTAATGCAAACAGTGACTAGTGTTGCCCAAGTTAGAAAATAATTTCAAGGATTATCAGTTTGTATTGGCTGATTTTTATCTTACAATATCCACTTTTAACAGTGAAACAAATAGAAAGATGAATGAACTTAGAGGGAATAACTTTTTAAGTTAAGAAAAAAAAAGTGTCTTCATTAATTTGTGCCAAATCTATTTTCTACTGATATTGTAATATATGTATTTTTCATTTCACTATAGGAAAACTTGCTATCCTACTATCAAGACTCTAAAATGTCAGTTGATTTAATTTATTTCAATCATATTAATTGAATTCAATAGAATTGATGAAAAATAATTAGATTCTGAACTTTTAATATTGTGGACATGATATACTTAATTTTAAATTTTGTGCAGTAATTTCATATCTAGTTGATATAGTGCACCCTTTTATGTTAAGGCCTTGAAAATATCACAGTCAAAACATTTGAATCAAATACATTTAAATACTAGGTTGTTTGGAAAGTAATATTGCATTTTAAAGATTAAAACAGATGCAAATGTCATTAAGTTAAACAAGCCTGGCTGCTGCAGGGTCAAACTCCATTCTGACTGAAGATGACTACTGTAACTTTTGTATTGTCTATATAATAAATAGATTTGTAGATATGTAAGACTAGTCAGCTTGGCTCAATCAGTAAGAGAGCCTGCTACCAATCACTTGGTTGTGATTTAAAATCATGGGAGGGAAATGTTAATTTTATAAATGTATTTATTAGAATGAAATAAGCCCTTGTGTATTCTAAAATTTTCGTAAATATGTAAGAGATGCCTACCAATCAGTTGGTCGTGATTTCAAATCACGGTAGGGTAATGTTAATTTTACATGTAACAGCACAGACAAACTGAAGAGTTTACTCCCCCTAAATTTGGTGAGGATTGTTGTTCTTATGATAGGAAAAACGAAGTCAACTCCAGACTTGGACTGGAGTTTGACAATTTTATTAATGACATAATCACTGTCATTAGCAATTACAATAGCGCTATATAAAACCAATTTTTCCATTCGCTGCCAATAGAAATCTGAAGTTTTTGATGACAAGGCTGGGAGAACTGAATTGATGTCTGGCGTGTTAAGAAAAGAAGACAGAACAAGATAACACGTGTGATAGGGTTGATTAGCCTGGTGAAAAGTGACCCTTCCCTGGTCCCACTTCCGGGTCGCGCTTTTGGGACCGGAAGTGGAACAGGGATTGCTGGGAGCTTCCTCGGCATGTTTATTTATGTAGATATATTTGTATAAACATTATAATGTCTTCCTTATTTCTGAATGTTTTGGCACTAAGAAAATGTTCTAGTAATCAGAACAAATGATAATTCAAAGATAATATTAGGTCTCTGGTAGGATGAAGTAAAATTTCCCAGCCTAATGACTATTTTCTCCTGAGTTTGTTTTGCTGAAGGAGCCCTTGCATTGTCATGCTGGTTAACAAAGTTGCATGTTTCTGATTTAATGTCTGTCCCATTGACACACTGGAGTTGTTGACGACAAAGGTTTGCAGTTATGGTTTAGTTTGTCTGGGATCCAGTTACTCATAGTGGATATGTCATGTTCCACAAGATGCCTAGCAAAACCTTCTGTGGATAGTTTTGGGATTGGTTTGACATAGGTGTGTTTGTTAATTTACTGTAGTCATTACTCATCCCCTGAAGAAAATGGAGCCTTTCAGTCAGCAGACTGTTGTAAATGGTTGTTTGTTTGTTGCGCTCAATTCTCTAGTGTGAATTTGTGAGGAACCCAAATTCAATCTTTAGATTTCTTTGCAATTTGCTTGATGTTTGTGTCTAGTTGAATATGATGCATTGTAATTTCTTTAATAAATTGCTGGTGTTTTGACAAGGATCTACTTTAATAGATGCCTTTTTAAAAGATCATTATCTAAAGTGGTCAGATTTACATATGGATAAATTATGCAAATATATATTTTAGTATAAATGTATTTATTGCAAACAAAAAAATGCATAGTTCATACAAAATATATTTTCCTGCCGATTTTCTGCAACTCTTCATATTTTCTGTTAATAATTATAAAGCAATAGAATTGGTTGAAAAATGAATTTCTTTTTTTTTTTTTTTTTT
>VCCN01003880.1:8393684-8403863 GCA_006491835.1 Architeuthis dux
TTTTTTCACCAGTAATTCTTTGTGCTTTTAATTCTTTAGACCAACAACCTTCCTGGAATTGTTAGTTTTTAGAAAAACATTCTTTCAAGTTTTATGAGGTGTTCTATTTACAATGTAAATGTTATTGGAAACTCGACCGTTACTTTCCGTCAGTCTTACTGAAGTGGCACTTTGAAGCATGAAGTTACTTCCCTTATTTTCATCGTAAACATTGCCGATACCTTTCATAAACTTATGTAACCATTGCCGGACAATCTGTGTAATAATGCACTGTGGGAATGGCCATTTTGAATGGCTAAAAGTGGCTAGATCTGTCAAGAAATTGCTAAAATTGTGTAAATTTCCAGGTAATTGTATATGCGCTAAAAACTCATACAAAATGCTCCGTGTGCCCCCCCTCCCCCCAACAAAAAAAGCACAAGAAAATCGTCATTAAAATTGGAAATTCTTGGACAGATTTAGCCACTTTAATGTTGTGCAGATAATACACATTGCTGCAAAGGCTAAATCTGACTTCAAGTAAAGGCAAAAATGATTGCACCAAATCTATGATCTTCCTTTTTTTTGTAGAATCTTAAATATCTACTGGGTATAAATCTTATGAGCAAATGTATGTTTACAGCATATAAGTAGTCCTAGTCCTGGATTTAATGCCTGAAGTTAACTGCTGCATCCAGAGCAGTGGTTCTTAAACTGTGTGTTGTGGCACAATAGTATGCTGGAACTATCACCCAAGTGTGCCATGTAAATTTTTCCACAAACATGTACTTCAAGCCTTGAACATGTCCCCGTGCAGGTATTATGTTTGTCCTGTTTTTGCCACTGAGTTGCCAACCTAGTGGTTTTATCACTAGATTTAAAGAGATTTGAATCTCTTTAGCAAAAGGAAAAAAAAGGTTGCTGATATGATTTAACAAAGATTTGTTCATTGACTACTGAAATGTTTTTGTCCAATTCATTTCATTTTCACAGTTGGTGTGCCATGTAAGTCAAATATATTTCTTAGTGTGCTGTATTACAGTAAAGGTTGAGAACCACTGATCTAGAGTTTTAGATATGTACTAAGCTTGGTCTAGTCTGGTACTAGACTGCAGTATTGGGGCACCCATGAGGATCAAAATCACCACACAAGCTAATGGTCTGTCAGATAAGTTTTTAACTATTGCTCTAGGCTGCGAGCCTGTATCTAGCCAAGTTTGAAATATGTTGAATCTGAGGTGCTGTAGTTTAGGTGAAAAAGGAAACATGATTTTTTTTTTTTTTTTTTTTTTTTTTTTTTTTTTTTTTTTGTTTTTGTTTGAAAAAACACTGTTTAGGTAAATCTAAGTATCTGTAGTTACACCAACCCACCAGTGTAATTAGATAGTTGAATTGGGGTCACAGATCTGAATGAGAAAAGGTGAAGGCCCTTTGAAAAGGCCCTGGTAACAAGACCATAGCAACAAATGCAATGCCACTCCAATATAGGATCAAAATTCTTGAAAGCTTAAGTGGCAAGAAAATTTGTGTCAAGTTTGTTTTTGAGATTATTTTCGTTTGTTTTGTTGATCTAGTGATAAGACAGAAACTCTATTACGATACCACTTTATTTTTGTAATGATATAGGCCATTGCCTATTTTTATGAAGTACTTTCACTATTTTTATTTTATTACTAGTTTTACTCCATCCAATTATTGTTGCCTTTCATCACTAAAGCAACAAAAAAAAAAAAAAAAAAAAAAAAATTGAAATTGAAAATAAAAATAAAAGTAGCTTCCAATAAGATTTCAACTTGCATCCTACACCTGTCTTTCATGGACCTTGCCTTAACCACTTTGGTCATGGAAGCTTTATTGATTAAGTGGAGCACAAATCTGCCACTCTTTCCTCTCCAACTCTCTATACCATCACTGTTCTGCTACCAGGTAATAGTTGAGCTACCATTTCTTGAAATGTTTTAGAAGTATTTTCTCTTATTTTTTTACTACATCCTATTATTGTTACCCTCCATCCATGTCTCCATCCTGATCTCGAGTTTTGTGATGAAGGGCAATGATAATATGGAGTAATACAATAATAAATACAGGCTGTGTTGGAATCTATTGGCTTCTCTCTCTCGGAGTTTGAATCTTTTTCTCTTGTTACTTAATTGGTTTATCATGAAGATGTCTGGCTGAATTAAGAGGAAATATTTTATATTTAGAAAATGCTGAGATAACTTTAGCAATCTTCCGTTTTAATTGAATTTTTTTTAATATAATTCCTTCTTTTTAGAAAATTTTTTTATATGCCCAAAACATCCAGGTTGTGTTATCCACATGACTGAAAAAGTTAGGCTTCTGGCCCTGAGACTGTGATAAGCAATGATGAAGATAACAATTTTTTTGCTATTTTAAGTGATCTCATTAGAACAGAGGCTCATAATTTAGTTCAAATAAATGCTTTGATATAATTAGCATAAAGGTTTGAATATTTGGGAATTTTATGTTGGAAATTGTCAAAATTCACTACAATTTTCTTCTTTTTTTTTTTTTTTTTTTTTTTTTTCTTTTTCTTTTTTTAAAAATTTTTTTTTTTTGTATAGATTGGTTATCGAATCATACTTTTATAGTTCTTAAAGATTCTGTTTTCTATACCATAAACCTTAAAAATGCTATGCAATAAAATAACCAATCATTGAATGTATGAAAAACAAAAATGCACACATGCATTAAATGCAAGTTTTTAACAGATTACTCAATCCTATTTAAAATCCTTAGAAATTCTGTAACGGTTTTTGATAAGAGAAAATGATTTTGTGATAAAAATCAACAATATGATTGAGTAAAGCTACTAATAAAATAATAGTGAAAATGCTTCAACTAAAAATTAAAAAAGACCATTACTAGTTAGTAAAACAAAGATCATGTAGAGAATCTGAGGAAGGGGTAGCAGAGTAACTATACAGTTGTGCTCCATTTGATCCCGAAAAGTGGCTGTAGTGATTAAGGCAATATCCATGAAAGGTGTGGGTTGCAAGTTCAAGTCTAATCAGAAGCTGCTAATTTATTTCCAATTTATATGGCTTGCTTTTGTAGTTGAAGAGTTTATTGACCCAGTGTTATGATAAAAAGCAACAATAACTGATTAAAACTAGTAATAAAATAATTTCTTTTCTTCCTATAGACCACTTGTGGAACATAGGGCTGCATTATGGTTTTGGTAGCAAGTAGGTTTTAAAGGGTAACATTGATAGCCCTATACCCAAGATGGCCTGCCTGGCAGGGCTCCAACCTCCACCACTATTTACCCATAGCTGGGGGAGAAGTGGATTCATGCTTTTACCAAGGGTTTTAGTGAACGTAAGCAGACTCTGATGAAAATTGAACTATACCATTATAACCACTATGCCACTGGAATAAAATAATAACAAAAAACAATATATTTAAAGTTTGAAGCTGATAATTTAAATCTAGGCAAATAAACTTTTTTGTTTTTTGATTAGATATCCATATTTAATGGCCTATTGGAGTAGCTTCTTCTACGAAGATTTAATTTTATAGTTTTGTGGCCCTTCTTTTCGGGTTGATGTATGGCTTTTTTCCTATTAAGATTTTCCCATTGAACATTTCAATTTGAGTGGGAAGATTAAGAACCAGAGATTCATAATTACAAAAAACTGTTCTTTCTTTATTGCTTATGCTCTTCTTTATTAGATTTATATATTTCTAATATTCCTTTTTATTGAACATGCTCATTAGAGCAATGTTCAAGCTTTTTATTGGTTTAGCCTTTCTCTTCCCATCTCTATTCTACTTCTATAACCACTTGCCAATGGGAATGAGTGGAGATAAAATTATAATTCGGGTACATGTCAAGTAAATTTACACATTGTACTGGTACTGACACAGCCACACACTACTGAAATGCATCTGAAATAGAGCTCCTGACAAAGTCTTCATCGGATGATAATCCTGGATTTGGAAAATCATTACCACTAATCTGAGGTTCCCTAGTAGTATCTCACAGTACCACCAGACTTTCTCTATTGAAAGGTTTCAATTGTGTGGCTTAAGATATGCTTGCCACACCTAACTAGATGCAGTCTCTATCTGGTTCTGGAGCTTTGTAATATGTTTTTTGAGTTATTCACTCCTAGGAATCTCATATCTTTTGATAACCTTGAGATTCTTATTATTTTTATCAGTACAAATACAACTATTATCTGATGGTTTGTCTCCATGAACTGAGATCCGGGAGGGTTTTTCACGTCTTTTCAGGTCCTTGGTCAGCGGGGCCTTTATGTAAATAGCCCAAAGGCTGGCTTAAGTCAAATATATTTCTTGTTGGGAGTGGAAGAGTGTTGTCACCCTGTTCTCAAGTGGGCTTATGGTTCAAAGGAAAATTCTGTTTTTATTTGCTGTTTTGCAGGTGATAATATAGGTAAAAATGTTGGTCTACAAACCACCGCATTATATCACGAACTGCGAACCATGTTATATCAGGGGAGGCCTGTATTACCTACTACCACACGTGGTACATTATCATCATCACTACTTTCTCGTCACTGCTTCTGGGCCCTTCCCATAAGCGTTACTAATTTCCACCTGGCAGAAAAAAAGATTTTCAAGTTTCTTTGATGCTGTTTGTTGTATCTGATGTTGCTTTGCTGTTTTTAACTGAAGGATGCTCTAAAGAAAGGATTGTAAAGAGATAAAGAAAGAGAAAAACACATGAAGTGACTAAAGAGAAGAGGAGGGTCAAATGAAAGTAGATAGAAATGAAGGGGAATGGAAAAGAGATAATAATAATAAAGAAAAATCTCCACAAGCAGCCAATTTATTCTCTTGGTACTTTTTCAGGCTAAGAGTAGACAGTGCTTAGTGTTGGAACTCGGTGGAGTACACTGAATGTTCAACTGTAGTCCCAGTATTTAAACAATTTAAAAAAAAAAAAACTCCGTCTCTTCAACCATCGACAGTTAAGAGATTTTCTTCTCACATGTAGGGATTTTACAATTTGATGTGTTGCTGCTGCCCCTGTTTTGGAGTATTATCTATGGAGGACTCTCATCCAAATGCTAAAACTGTATGTAGCACCAAACTATGGATTTTTCAAAACTTTGCTTTGATTACCAAATGTCTTTCTGGGTTGAAAATATTAGGTGCGATGGTTTAATCTTAAATGTTTGTAAACTCCTTGTGGAACATGTCCGCTCGGATAGTGTAATGGTTAGCACGTCTGCCTCATACGCAGAAGGTCCTGGGTTCGATTCCGGGTATGAGCAAAGAGTGTGGAAAACTCCTTCATTTGGACAAATTTCCCTGTGCACTCAGCAGCTAAATGAGTACACTCTAAGCTGTGTGATTAGGGTGGAGGTATCCATTGGGTGTTGTCTCTTAAGAGATGGGATGCTTTACCATTTTTACTTTGTGGAACATAGGGCCACATTGCAGTTTCAGTAGCTAATAGGTGGCGTTGCTAGCCCCCATACTCCAGATAGACTGCGTTACAGGGATAAAGGGCACCAACTGCGCTGCTATTTATCCATAGCTGGGAGAAGTGGATTCATGCCTTTAGTGCAAAGTAAATGTAAACACCTTCGGCTGAAAATTGAATTTGGTTCACCAATTTCGTTTTTCATGCTGTTAACCACTCTGCCACTCTGTACCTTAATCTTAAATGAAAAGTAAATTATTTAAAAAAAATTAAAAAAAAAAAAAATTTATTTACAAAATGTTTGTATAGCTGTTTTCTTTTGATAAACAAGTTTTGAAGTTCTTGGCAAATCTTTTTCATTTCTGAACAAGATTTATTAATTTTGTAATATTTTGAATATTTTCTATAGTTTTGAGAAGGGTCATTAATATTCAAATGGTTCTTCAGATGATTGAACTCCTCCTTGTTTGTTGTAGAAGTTCAATCCATTTGAATTCTGAATGATATTTTCTATAGTTTTGAGAAGGGTCATTAACACTCAAATAGTTCTACGGACAATTGAACTCCTTGTTGTTTGTGTTGTTAACACGTTTCAACTGCTCCATTCTTTGGCCTTCCTCGGGTGTAATATCCGAATGTGAAGGAGTAAACAGGTTTTTAATTTCAAAGGAGCTAACCGTTATGTGGGATTTGGGTGTTTCTTTATCCTTGCTTTGTCGGGTATTATACCTGAGGAAGGCCAAAACATTGTGTTAACAAGACCAACAACAAGGAGTTCAATCATCCAAAGAACTATTTGAATTTTGAATGTCTCAAGTTATTATTGGTGCGGCCTGTACGTGTGATAGATAGCCCAACCCATTCTTCAGGAATTAAATCTTTTTGATTTAAAAAAACATTTATCCAATCGACAACTAATAAACATATTCTCTATCCTAATCTCTGTTGTTTAAAGGTTAGATTTGATCTTCTGCAAAGCCATTGAAGTCTCTGCAGCTTAGATGGCAAAACAGCTGGTGTTAACCAGGCTTCCTTGTGGTGCAAGGGTCATGAGTCTCACCGTGAGCTTGTTCTTTATTCCCGAACTGTGCTGTTTACTCATTGCTGTAGGATGACAGCCTTGAGTTGTGTTAGAAAAACTAAAAAATTTAAGATGAAAGAAAATTAATGACTTACTAATACTTCATCCTATAAAAAATCTCAAAACTTATTTTGTTTACCATATTATCTCTATCTGTTGGCCGTTTGTGATTTAAAAAAAAAATAAAATAAAAAAAAAAATCTGGCATAACCCACCAGTTTTTTTAATTCCGAGGTTTCTCAACATTCTAACTGAATTTCAGCAAAATTGGTCAAGAGTTGAAAATTTTAAACCAATTGAGAACAAACACATGTTTTGGAACAAAAAACATGGTTTTTGTTTATAAAATGTAAACCACCAAATCACCCATAATTCACACTACACCAAAGTCTTCATACAAAATTTCATTGAAATATCTTTAAAAATAAAGATATTCAATTTTAAATTACATATAAAATGTAAACAATCGGATCGGTCATAACTCACTATTCTTTTCATTCCTGGGCTTTCCCGAACATTCTAACTAAATTTCAGAAAACATTTTGGAATTCCAATTGGAACCAAAAACATGTTTTCTTAAATTTTGTTATTGTATTTTTTTATTTAAAAATTTTTTTTTTATACACTGTAAACAATCAGATTGCCCATAACTCACTATACTGAAGTCTTCATACCCCCCAAACTTCATACAAAATCTCCTCTTTTAAAACACGGACGTCAACATTTTTTAAATTAGTACTGAATCATAGTCTCTGACGGAAGTTTTCAAACTTCTGCCGGAGACAAAAAATTTCAAGTTGTTTCATTTGCTTTCTCAAGGGTTACTCTTAAAAGTTTTGGATAGTTCCAGAACTTATTTACTTACAAATATATTAAAAGCAGAGTTTAGATGTATTTGTTATATTAATCTTAAGATTGCTTGACTCTGAATGCCTGTGTATTTTGTTATACTTTTTATCGATCAGTTTAAATTGGACTTTGTGAACAATTTGACTTGTAACAGCATTTCGTTGGTCTGGTTGGGAATATGTGAATCAAAAGCTCATTTCTCCAGCCTCTTGGAGCCAGCATTCTACTATTTATGTTCCATTTCTAACATGTTGGAAGAAAAAAAGAAATGTATCCTTTCTGAGTGGCAGTAACATTTCTGTTTGACAACAATGAAATTGGAATAGGTATATGTATTCACTCATATTTGTCTGTTCACGCAATATTGCCAAAAGTTCTATCCAATTTCATTGAGAATAGTGGGTCATGGGCTAAGGAAGAATTGATTAAATTCTGAGCGGAATTTTTTTCATATAAGACAATAGTCCAAAACATAGAAAATCAAAACATACGTAGTTACCACCCTTGCATCGTAGCTATATATGAACTGATTTTCATTCAGTTTTTAGTATATAGCATTGGCAGAGGCATGCACTCTTTGAGTGGAACATAAAAGCAATGTTAGGAATATATATACCCATTGTTTTTTATAAAAAATATTTTTATAGCTTGCTAGTTCTCAAATTAAAATAAGAACTTGAATAGTTTTGTTTTTCTAGTTCTAATATAATTTGCTTTATTGCATATGTATAATTACCGTATTATTTTACCTTCTTTCTTTGCGTGACAATAAGAAACCATGGAAATTCTAACTTTGCTGACCTACCTTTTTGGTATTGTATACACGACATGCATTTCTTGGCTCCATATTCTGGAGACTTGACAAATCTTGCTAGGTAGTATTTTCTAGTTGGTGACTGGCTAAATTGGTCACCTCTCTATACCAACTACTGCTTATGGTGACAGTAGGAATGGAGCTGTGTGATTTCTGTAGCCATGAATGTTATTGATAGCCTTTATGAATATATATCCCCAATGTTTTGCTTTGGTAGTTTGTTGAAGCCTATCACCACTTGTTGTGTTACCTCTTGGTATGAACAACTATTATCGAAAATGTGCTGTAGTTGTCTTGGTGAAGAGGTAAGTCCAATTTTGCCAGAGTTGAATTTAGTAAGGAATATTTTACAAATCTGTGGTTAGGTACGGATCGATCATTAAATGGAGTTCTTTGGCTTTTGTTGGAATTGAGTTTTGTAAAAGGCCCTATGTCTTTTTTTTCCTGAGTAAATTAAAAAATGTTCATATTGTTTTCAATTTCAGTTCTATTTAATAATGAATATTTTTCAAACTCTAAACAGGGCATCCTACTATAATACACCCAATGTCCGTCTGTGACAGTAACTCGGAACCACACAAAATATCCCCATGAAATTTTCTGTGTATTTTTTTTTTTTTTAGCAAGTTAATAAGTGTGGGGTCTGCGTTTACGCTCACCTCAATAATAATGATCTTATTGCTATCTATCTAATACTAAAAAGTCTGATTATGTTTATCTGTATGCACTCTCTAAGTAGCCGAATCTGGCATTGTAGCCAGAGGTATTGAATTAAGTTACCCCTAAAAAAAATGTCCCCTTTAATCCTTCTACAGTAACTAGTTGAAAATCCTGCCTTCATTGTTTTAACATTACTAACTGAACTTACTAATTCTACATAACTCAAACTACTTTGTAACTTATTTAAAAATCATTTTATTACATTTTATTTATATTTGAATTTCACCTGAGGTTTTAATTAAAAGTGACTGAACTCTTTTAAGTGGAAGAGTCCATTGTTTCAAATGATGTGTGCAAATTTAGCTTTAGCAGCAAATTTGTTACCTTTTAAGTGGAAGTGTCCATTGTTACAGAGAAACAAACTGTTCATTTTATAGATAGATCATACCAAAGTGGTTGCATTGAGTCTAGGTAACTGGAATAATTTCTAGTAAAATCAAAGTCAAGTGGTTGAGGATGGGTTAACCCATTTTCTTCTATTCAAATGAAAGTTGTAATATAAACATTTAAATTCCTTCCCTGTGAAAGTCAACCGTGTTACCTTTTATAAATTCTTAGAAACCATTGACTATGATAAAAAATTTCCATAATTGCAGTTTTGTGGCTAACTCAATAAAATTTCTGTTTTATTGTGATTGATGGCAACTCTGTTCTATCTGTGAGTCGGGGCTTTCATCTTGCAATAGATAACTTGCAATGACCAAGGGCTTTTATCTTAGAATGGATAACTATTACTCTTCACCACCTTCCGCAGCTAATGGGTTTAATAAGCCTTTTGCAGAAGTAACACATGCAAGAAATCTTTTCTTTCTTTCAATTTTTCTACTCTTTTTACAATGTTTCAAGGAGTCTGGATTTCCATTTGAAAAAACTAAGGCTTTTATCTTGCATTGGCTAAATATTACTTACCATCTTCTGTAGTTAATAGGTTGAAGTTGAGGAAGTCAAGCATAGGTAGGTAGTGGGTGAAGCTATCATACTTAGTACAGGTATTACACCATCTTCAGCCCACGTTTGTGTGTGTGTTGTTTTTTTGCGCTTACAGTTAGAGTAGCAAAAATGTTAATTAAGGTTCTTTGGTGCTGAGCATGTTTGGTAATTGGTAATATACATGTGAAATTGGAGGAACTAAAAGAATACTGATCAAAAGAAATGAAAGTCTGTCACATCTGGCATCTATATTAGTATATGAATTACAGATATCAGGTCTGAAGTAAATTATTACAGCTTTTCATTTTTTGGGTGTACTAACAAATATTTACATTTTTATTAGCTCATACAACGATACCTTGAATAGTGGGTTTTTTTGATGTAGTA
>VCCN01003880.1:8426405-8438280 GCA_006491835.1 Architeuthis dux
TAGGACGGAATCACCGGAGCTAAAACTCTGCTTGTCACAAACATAGGGTGGTTTTCAGCTAGTTGGAAATAAAGAGCATATTTTAAAATCAATATGCCTGGCATTAAACAGTTTATAAAATGAGTCTTCACATTTTCTTAGATAAACAATTCTGTCAATTTGGGACCTGATGTAGAATAACCCATGTACATTAACGAAGGTGGATCAATGTAGTTATTGACTAAGTTTAGTTATTTAATTTTTGGTTAGTTTTTTAAAATCTTTATTTTATTTTTTTATTTTTAAAATTTTTTTTATTCATGCTGAATCCTAGGTAGAACTTAAGTAAAAATCAAAGAATTGGAATACAAAGTTTAAATTGTTTATTGAAGCTAATGACGTAGAATAACCCACGTACATTAACGAAGATGCAGCGAAGGTAACCATAAAAAAATAATCGTGGATCCTCCCCAAAATATACTCATTTCTTCCTTAGCCCATGGCCCATGGCCCACCCTTCCACAAAATGTCATTGAGTACTTTTGGAGATATTGTATGGACACACACAAGTCAAAACATATCTCTCCCAACTTTGTTGGCAGAAATAAATAAAACTGAACTAGATAAGTCTTGTAGGATAAAACAAATGAGCAGAAAATGAGTTGCTGTATCCAAGAAAGTTTTAGTTTCCAACTCCAATACATTGTTGCAAGTTTGGCCAAGAAGTTGTTCAAACCAATCTTCTTTTTTTTTTTCTTTTTTTGCACGACTTTCCTCGTTTGCATCCTTGGCTGTGATTTTGGCCTTGTTCCGAACATGCTCAGCACATTTTTTTGATCTGTGTCATTAAAACAAGAGCTCAGCCTACAAAAGGATTGTCTTTATGTGCATTGCCAGCTATTATATCTGTTGTGTCATTATCTGAGTTAAGAGAAAGGAAAAGACACATTTCTTCATTATTGTGATCATTATTAAGCTTTATTGCTGTAAAGGCTGACTTGCATTTATTATAAAAGTTGTTGTTGCATTGATATATTTGAGAATTAGAAAATTGAATGAACATTTTAAGGGCAAAAATATAATTAATTAATCAAGCAGACACAATTACACTCTTCCTTATGCATATAACTTGGAAAAGCATTTGTTGATTCAGTAATTAAGTTGCATCTTTAATAAATATATACATTTTAACTATTATTTTTGCCAAGAAATGCCTTTGTATTGCAGGAACATTTGCTCAAACTTTTGAATGCCGAATGATGGGATTAAGCTAAACTGTAAATCTGTGTAGAAGATTACATGGAAAATAATGAAATAGTTTCTTAGCTTTTTGAGTAGTGTAGACAGAACAGCAGATGCATTTCCTTATTTAGATAGATTAGACAAGGTGAATGTTGGCTGGAGAAAGTGGGACCATGTTTTGGATGATTGATAATTGTCTGTTTTATTTTAATTGATTTATTTCTTTGTAAACAGGATAAGCACTTTATAAAGAATTTCCTGTGTAAATTCAAGGCGATAACAGACCTGCCATTTATCATTACAGGGGAAGATAAAAAAAGTCTTTGCTCAAATTGTGAAGAATTGTAACTGTTCTCTCCTATCATGTCTCCCATAAACTTTTATTGGTTGTTTAACATCAAATCTGCTAGACTTTTGTTTCCCCTTTTCAGTTTACCTGATTGATGACTGTAGTTCCACTTACCCGCATAGAAAGAATTGTAAATAAAATTCTTCAACTAGCAATAAAACCAGGAATGTGTCAGATGATTGCTTACATGTTGTGTCAGATGATTGCTTACATGTTGTGTCAGATGATTGCTTACATGTTGTGTCAGATGATTGCTTACATGTTGTGTCAGATGATTGCTTACATGTTGTGTCAGATGATTGCTTACATGTTGTGTCAGATGATTGCTTACATGTTCATTTCTCTGATTTTATTTGTTCATGACTATTTTATTACACTTCTTTTTAAAAATTTTAAAAGTATTTGCAAGGTTTAATTATTAAAAAGAAGCCTATATTATTTTGCATGTATTCTGTTGATAGTATAACCCTGTTTGGTGTGGATATTTGTTAGGTTTTATAAAAGAAATTGCTTGCCAAGTATTTTCTAGCATTAAGAAAATCCACAGGGTGATGTGATTTATGTAAATGTTATACACACACAATATTGTCTTCATTGCTGAATGCTACATTATTTGGCCTTCCTCAGCTGTATGCTGCATCTGGCCTTTAAAATTCTCTTAGTACATTTTTTGCCTTTTCTGCTAGAATATACCAGTCCAGGTGCGCATGGCCAAGCGGTTAATGGCATGGCACATTGACCTGTTTCAAACTCCAGCTCAGATAGTTTGTGTTCGCTTTGCACTAATGCTCTTGGGAAAGACATATATCTATTTCCCCCCACCCCCGCCAAGACGACATGGGTAAGGCCTACCACCGACCCCCATGTCTTACTTATTTAGGGAAGACCCATGTTCAACATGGGGCCTTAAAAGCTGATTTTAGAAAAAAGAACCAGTCCAACAGTCACTCGCTTATCTTTCTCATTCAGTTTGCATTGGTATTTTTTAGTTGAGATGAAAAGGAAAAAAGATGAGATAGAACATATATTCTTTGGTCTTCCTCAGATGTATCCGTTTAAACACACAAGATGAAGATTGGTGGTCTAAAAATATGGAATAATGAAAACACTTCCCTTTGGAGCTTGAGATGTGGATGAACAGATTTAGTATTCATTTCTTAGTGTATGATGTTGGCAGAGATATTCACTCTGAGTGGTTTCTACTTAGGAAGAGTAATCATTAATTTCAATTTATCTGCAGCAATATATTTGTATATATTAAGGACTTTGTAAAGATATATTCAGTGTTTGTATGCATAAACCTTTGGAAATAGATTCTCAATTCTTTTCAAAGGTTGTATGAGCAGTCTCTGAAGTTTCAGGGATTTATCTGCATATGCCTTAGTCATGCCTCAATGTAGACTGGGTGGAGAAAAATGAGTTCCCTTGCACACTAAATGGCCATCTACTTTCTGCTCTAGTCTCTTACTATTAAGAGGGCTGATTATGAAAGGCATCTCGGAAGTTAAGATCTTTGTTTCAGGAAGCCATGTCAGAGGAAATAGACTTTTGTCTTCATCTATGAACCTGACCTTTTTCTTTCTCTAATGTTTCTCTTTTCTTCATTTAATTTCAACAGTATCTCACGTTTAATCTCCTATGTAAGAGTGTAGAATTAGGTTGATGCAAAGGTTCTACCACCATATTTGAGAAATCTTAGTTTCTTTGAAATTCTTTCAGCTCTTTGTTTGTGCAATTGGTCAACTGTAGTACATTTTTACAAGCTTTCCAAAAACATTAGGAAGACTTATGGAAAGGAACATGGGTCAGTATTTAAACACATCTTGCTAAAACAGTCATTTTTAGGTAAGATAGTCATCTGCGGATAAAAATCAGATTCATTACAAGAATCTGAAATGAAAATCCTGGCTCGATCCAAGACAGCCTTCAACATCTCAACCTAAATGAGCGTCTAATGGAGGCAGAGGAGTGCTTCTGTATTTGGGATTCTTTATTACAAATTGCTATAACTTGGATAAACTGTTACTGTGCAAAGCTAGTGAGCAATTGGCTCATTTGAATGATGCAATGGAAGAGAAAAGACCCTTTTCTGAGCAAGAATGTCAACCAGTGATTTTGCTGCATGACAACACCTGTTCTTGTGTTGCAAATATGATGCATTAAACTTTGTTCCATGCAACATCCTTGTCTGGTTAGTGGTTCCAACATGTTCAAGATATGGAAAAATTCATTTAATCAAAACCAAAATCTTTTTATGATGGAATAGACAATTTAGCTGAAAGGTGGCATAATATCATAGAAAGCCAGGGAAAATACTTTGATGCGGTTTAGTCGGACTATTTTTCTTGTGTTTATTGTTAGTTTTTCACAATGTTTCGACTGTTTACCCTCCGGCCTTCCTTGGGTGTTTGTTGTGTTCTAGAATGTCGAATCTGGTCATGAACCGACATTCCAGAACACAAGATACCTGAGGAAATCCAGAAGGTGGACGGCCGAAACTTTGTGAAAAATAAACAATAAAAATGAGGAAAATAGTCCTACTAAACAACATACAATGATTAAAACACCACGTCTAACAAAATTCGGACAAAATATTTGATTATTTAATAATGATGCTTTGAATTTATAGGAATTAAAAGATTTTAGCTAAAAATGGTTGGGAACTAATAAACTTGTGTATTTAACTGTTGGCCTTACATTTTTTTTTTTTGTTTTTGTTTTTTTTTTTTGTACCTCCAACACTTTAAGACATGTTTTAAAATATAAATTTAGAAAAATGGCATTGATTTCTAAAAGTTTAAGTGGTCATACAAATTTACCTTATTTTGCTTTCTTTTTGTTGCTTAAAAGATACTTATTGAATTTATACCTGACTTTGAATATATATCAGTAACTTGTTTTTTTTATTATGTAAATAATACCTGTGTGAAGCAAGAATTGCAAGAATACTGAACACTTAAATGGCTACACTTGTAGATATTGCTTCAAGCTTGGATTGTAACTGTTGAGTATAAGGAGAGGAGACTCCATCATGGCTATTTTGAAGAGTAAGATGCCAGTTGTACATATTTACTAAGCTTAATTTCATCTGGCATATGGGTGACCAGAAGATCATACCCACTATTTGTGGAGCTGAGGACTACAAGATCTAAACTCTAGCAGGTTTGTTACTATATGCTCATCGGAAAAGAAAATTAGGATTTTCTAAGTCGGTTCACCTTGCAATTTGTCTAATGCCAAAGTGATACAAATATCTGTTCCAATGAGTTATGTTTGTAAGATGAACAATATAAAGTGTTGAAATAGTTATTTTGCAACCATTTGTTTGTAAGATTTTAACATGTATGTACACACAGTTAATTACTGTCTATGAGAAAATGCTAAATACGTCATAGGACATGACAGCTTGCAGAATAATTTGGGTTTTATTAGCACAAAATTGCACCTATGGTGAAATTTAAAATAATTGTTCTTGCATCCTATCAATTAGGAATTTTGCATGTAAAAGCTTGTTGATAAGAGTTATTTATTTCCCCCACCCCCAATCTTGATAATGGCTGGCAACCGCAGAGTTGGAAAGCTGGAGAACTGATAACATTCTCAGATTTTTCCTGATCTTGATAGTTACCAGAAGTATGGTTGAAAGCATTTGATCAAAAAAGTTTGGACAATATTAATACTTGATCCACATATACGTTCCCTTGTACGTAAACAAAAGTTAAATGAAAAATTAAAAAAACACAATAAACATTGTCTATGATCTTTAATCAAACTTGCATATAATATATATGATGATAGGAAAAGAGAATGTGGAGACTCATAAATAAATTTTACAAATTATTTCTTACCTAACATGTTTCAGCTGAGAAATTCAGCCTTTTTCCAATGGTAAGTTCTACTTCTTTCTCCAGACACCTTTTGAAAAAGGCTGAATTTCACAGCTGAAACATGTTAGGTAATAAATAATTTTGACAAATTGTTTCTGAGTTTCCACATTGTCTTTTCCTATCATTATGTTGGATAACCTTTATCCTATTGTGCACGCGCACACACACACATATATATAATATATATATATATAAGCAAGCAAGTTTTATTGAAAACAACAGACAAGGAATGTTTTAGAAAATCTTTTTTAGTAAATTTCTCCTGTTATCTAACAAGATGATGAATATTAGGATCAAGTAAGAAAAGTATTATCCATAAGTATGAGTTCTAACGCTTTCAACCATTCTCTAGTCATTATCAAGAACAGGAAATATAGATGTTAAGATGTTATAAAAAATTGATTAAACAATCCTTGTCTGCCATTTTCAATAAAACCTGATTAAGTGAAAAATTGCTGTGTGTGTGTGTGTATGTATATATGTATATATAATAAAAACTGTGATCAAAATGTGCAGTTATGAGTCAGTACCGATTGCAGATAGACTCTGCTTATTTGCTGAATAAATATTATGGCAGAAAATTGATCTTCCAAAGAGAACACACCCTTCACAGTTGATCTTAGCAAACTTCTTCCTGACCCTCCCCCATCATGGTCCTTAGCTGGAAGAGACAGCAATGGGAGAACACGAATGCTGATGGCATTGGTGGGAGTGATGGAACCTGGTGAATTTCCAAATAAAGATTGATCACTTGCTACCATTTTTAAGAATCTTGTTTAATAATATGTTAATTTATGATTGCGACATACCTTGCCTCTCGCAAACTGCTGCCTGCAGTGGTGGTTGAAATGATTTTGTATGGAAACGGATAAAAATTTCTAAATATTTGCTTGCTTCCCCATCGTTGCTTAGCATTTGGTGTTGAAGTATGCAGAATGATATTGTGTTTTGGTGTTGGCAGCGAGAAATATGTAATCTTGCTCTATGCATTGTACTTTTGTCAAACTCCAGTCAGAGGTTGGAGTTGACTTTGTTTTTCTACCATAACAAGAACAATCCTCACCAAAATTAGTGGAGTAAACTCTTCACTTCCGTCTTGTCACATTAAACCAAACCGATATATAAAATTAACATTTCTCTACTCCTACTGACTAAGCTAAACTGATAAGTTTTACATATCTATGAATTTATTATAAATACAATACAGAAGTTGCAGTAATCATCTTCAGAGTAGGAGTGGCATTTGACCCTGCAGCAGCCAGGCTTATTACTCCTGTAGTCATTTGCTGAAAGCTGATACATTAGGCACTTTGTTATAACAAAGCAAATGCCAGCATGTTTGGTTTAAAAATTAAGTGTAGGAAACCTAAGTATCAAACAAAATATGATAGTTAATTTTAAAATTATTAATTCTCTAATGAACTCAGGTGTATACATTCACTCATGTCTGTCTATTTGCCCACTCAATATCTCCAAAAGTTCTGAGTTTCAGTGACATTTTGTTTGTTGAAATTGATCGAATTTTTGTGTGGATCCAGGAGTTTTTTGATTGAGAGATTTTTTTCTTCTTCATATATTGAGAGGAGATAAACAATAGTATATTGAAAATTGAAACACAGTTCATTGTAGTTCTTTATGAACGGATTTTCATTTTTTTGTTAGTGTATGGCATTGGCAGAGGTATGTGCTTTCTTGTTTTAGTTAAGTTTCACTTTTTTTTGTTTGTATTCTAATGAATTATTTTTCATACTTCCCATTCAGTGTTAATTTTTCTTTTGACTTTTAAAACCATACCGATCGGAATGTTCAGATACGTAAGTTGATTTCTTAGGCTCTCTTGTTTCTTGAGCGTTGAGCTTGGTGTTGCTACCTTAGAAAAAATGGTCTAAAGAAGAATTGATTAAATTTTGTTGTATCCAGAATTTGTTTTTAAAATTCAGGGATATTTTTTCATATATTAAGACAATAGTCTGAAATATAGAAAATCGAAACTTACTGTTACCTCCCCTGCATCCTAGCTCTCACTCTCTCTCTCAACTCATTTTTTAGTTAATGTAAGGCGTTGGCAGAGATCTTGTGCTCTCTGAGTTTCTTTCTAGTCATATACTGAAATCTATACATTTTATGACGGTACAGTATAAAAAATGATTTGAGAACTACGGTTTAACTCTTAAATTCATGAACATCTTGAGACTGCTCCTAAACACAGTGGAATTCTTCAATGAATAGAATTTTTAAAAAAAAAAATGCAAGGGAAGTAACTATGATCGGAAGTTATTCCCCTTGATATAAGATTTGAATTTTTATATAAGAATTTAAGAGTTAAAATAACATGGGATTTGCTTTTTTAAAAGCTATCGATATTTACTTGTTTAGTACAGTACAAAGCTGAGTGGGAAGATTGTATTGCATCAATGTTCCAAGTGAGAGCTTGTCTTGAAAATTAGTATTTGAAATCTTGGCTTTTTAAATGGGCTCAAACACTAAGGTGCGGTGTGGCTGAACAGTTAACAGCATGGAGAATGGAATCGGTGAGCAGAGTTCACTCTTGAGACAGTCTGTGTTCACTTCGCCATAATGTCCTTGGGAAAGGGATCCATCTCTTCTTCCCCCAGCTATAGGTAAATAGTAGGGTAGACTGGGTTCTAGTTATAGTTAGCAACCAGTCTAGCAGGACAACTGATTCCAAACCAGCCTGAAGAAGGATCGGCTCTATCAAGCTATCTCTCCCTTTACACACCCATCATGAAATCATCTATAGTGCCCCAATAACCCTGCATTGAGTTGCAGGATTTAAAACAAAACAAAAACATATTGACCACTGGTGCTAGCGGGGAAATATGCAACTATTTCAGCTATGAGGCAGGCAAGGATCTAATTGATGTCAGATGCACTAAAGAATATGTTCTGGGATGACTGCAGTGTTGATTTTGTTTGCTTGCTACAATGAAATAAAAATTCATATTTATTTCAGAAATCTTTTAGATGCGTTTATGCATCTCTATAAGACACTTTTTGGTCAGTCTGTCGGTCGCTAATATGTATCCTGTTTGATTGATCTGAAACTTGGTCCAGACCATCAGGTGAACCATCCTCATCTTCCTCTTCCTGCTACTACTACCACAACTAGTAATGCTAAATATCAATTTTTCTCAGCCGTATCATGTTGGATTGATATAAAACTTGGTCCTGTTCTTCGGATGAACCATCTTCCTCTTCCTGCTGCTACTATCACAGATTGTGGATGCATCGTTAAATTCATGGTTCTTGTTTAAACCATATTCATGATTGCACAAATATGGCTTAAATGTTTTTAAATTAGACATTGTTATTCAAACCCCAAATTGTAATTATAAGACTTGAAGATAACTGAGACTAGTTGTAGGTTCGCAGAATATATTGACTGATTTTCCTTTCATTCCTGTTGCTTACAACTTGTTTATCTTACTTGCTTTGTTCAAAATTGGGTTTCTGCATATGTTAAAAATCTTGATAAGAAGGCCATGTGCTTGCTAAGCTTGTAATTGAAGTCCTCACACTTTTAGAGCCTAGTGTAACTAATTGAAGATGACAGTGAACTCAAAATTCAGAGGTCAAGCTCCCCTACTTTCTTGTCTTATACAGGTTAATTAAGAGGTCAACTGGGTAAGAAATATTCTTAGCCTCCATTGTTCTCAGCACTGAGGCTCTGTCTTCTTTATTTCTACATCTATCTATCAGTATATTATATCAACTCCATCTAATCTACTTATCACCATCCATTCTGGCAACATCCATATCAACAATCCATAACTTTAGCATCCATATCACCACCACCATCATCACTATCCATATCACCGCCATCACTATCCATATCACCGCCACCATCATCACCATCCATATCATTGCCACCATCATCACTATCCATATCACCATCACCATCCATATTAATTACTTGTTGAAAATAAGTCCTAGCAGGGGCTTAATTTATGCCATTAACACAAATATCTTGGAGACAGTTATCACTATACTAATTAACTTAAGTTTAATTTAGTGAAAGTTCTACATTACTTCAGTCTGATCTGATGGTGTTTAAATTTTTACTGTTTCTATTTCTACCTTGTTTTCATTAACCAAATTTAGTTACGGCTTAGATGTGGTCTTTGAGTGACCTGATTATGTTCTCATTTCACTGTCTATATCATGGGATATCTCATCAGTTAATTCATCTTTGTGATGCTGTTTTTGCTTTTTACACTGAATCAGAGTTAATATTATTCCTCACTGCCTGACCCAATGATTGAACTCATAACTACCAGGTAATTAGATGAACATAACCAATGCTTCTATTCCATAGGACAATAAGGTAGTGGAATATTTGTCCTCAAATGTTGGTTGATACTTATGACCAAAGCTTACTTTAAGAAAACAAAATGTAAAACATTTCAAATCAGAACAAAAATAGTGTCAATCATACTTTAGAAAAAGCAAGTGTTTAAATGAAATTCTAACCAAAAGATTGGCTCTCAAACTAAGAACCATGCAACAAGAGAGGATCATGCTTAACATCACATAGTGGGATCACAAAATGGCACATTATATTAGAGAAAAAACAGTCAGATATAAAATCCATTAGAAAATTCAAATGGCAATGGGCAGGCCATGTAGCAAGAATGTCAGACAATTGCTGGACATCATAACTTGCATTGTGGATCTCCAGAGAACATAGGCGAAATTGTGGCCAGCAAAAAAAAAATAAGATGGTGTGATTTTAGACAAGTTCAGAAAATATTGGCTCCACGATGCCCATGACTGGGAAGGTCATTGTCCAATGACGGATGTTAAAAGGCTGATAAGGAAAAAAAACCTCTTCATGCAATTAACCTCATACTTGTAAAATACTAGATACTCAATAACTGTCTATACAGAAACCAATGCACAACTTCATAAAACAAACTAGAAATCTTCAGCAAAAAGGGTATAGAACTTCTCCTGCATTTTTGTTTTAAAAAATCCAAAAAACAAACAATATTTAAAATAGTTCTTCAGACAATTGAACTCATTCTTGTTGTTTGTCTTGTTAACATGACGTTTCAGCTGATCCATTCTTTGGTCTTCTTCAGGTGTAATATCCGAGTGTGATGGGGTAAACAGAAGTTTTCTAATTTCAAAGAGGGTAACCCATATAATGTAGGATTCTGATGTTTATTTTCAAAAAAGTCCATATTATAATGCATTACCAGAAGCAGTGATGATTTTTTTAAATGGGTAATAAAAGCAGGAGGAGGTAACTACATAAGATCTTACATGTCCATTAACAAATGATTAGCAAAGTTGGGCAGCTTTCTTCTTTTAACAGCACTGGTTAAACAGAAGATCTTTATATTTACCTCTGTCCAAAAAGTTGGATGGGGTATGTCTATTCACTTGTCTGTCTGTTTGCCCACTCAATATCTCCAAGTTTTCAATGAATTGCAATGACATTTTGTGGAATGGTGGGTTAATTGATTAAATTTTGGGGCAGATCCAGGAATTGGTTTTAAATTTACCTCCTGAATCGTAGCTATATGTGAATTGATTTTCATTCAGTTTTTAGGGACAATGCTGTTTGCAACTAAAAATTTAGATGAAGGAAAATAGTAGTCAAAAATTAATAATAGTACCTCGTTTTCTTTATTATTATTGGATGAGGTATTGTAACACACCACTTTTATAAAATTTTACCTTCAACCTAATGTATGTATAAAAACAACTAAAATTAGGTTGAAGCTAAAAACTAGTCAAATTTAATAAAAGTGGAGTACCTTATTTTATTTTGAATTTACTCACTTGACTCAAGGAATTGAACCAAGACACTCCTAGTCTTCAGTCTAATTTCCTTGTCTTTGAGCTCTTACTTAGAATATCACTTGTGTATTGTGAATAATACAGGTATTCGGTTCTTGGGTGTATTGTTACTTTTATGACAACCTTTGTAAAACTGTCATTATTTATTTAAAATAGCTCAAGAAACAATCTGGGGATTTGCTTCTAGCTGTGACATTTTGTGGCTAATTATCACTATTGAGATAGTTATTTTCCTTCAGTGGACAAAACCACTAATATTTGATTTTTCACCGGAAACTTGAGTTGTTGTATTATGCACAAGGCATGGCAATCCGGCGGTTCTAATTAACTGGCAGAAAATAATCCATCGTAGTTCATCGCTGTGTGATTCAATATAATTGAACCAGAAAGACTTATGGCTTCTTCCGTTATAGACATGGCAGCATGTCCCAACTTTTTGCATTGATCTAAAACTGGTCAGTTTTATTCTTTAATTTGTATTGGAGAAGAGATTGCAGTGTGCAATTTACAAGCAACACATGTTCACACTGGAACAAATATTTATATATAATAGCATAGTACCTGTCAAAAATGACAGGATTATTTACATATG
>VCCN01003880.1:8438761-8465378 GCA_006491835.1 Architeuthis dux
GTTTTATTCATGAAAAATCAGAGATGCTTATATTTAGTGGAACTGTTTTCCATGCCACTACTGAGCAATCGGCAGCAGCTACAGTAGTAGTGATGTAGAAATGAACACACGGTTGTTTTCTCTAGTGTGACAGAAACCAACAAAAGTGACGATGGTTTCTATATTATCAAGTATTTGGTGTACTCATAGAATCTTACACTGAATGGTGCCCCTCTTTAAAAAATGTACTGCAATAATTTATAAAAGGTTTTTTTTATATTGCTATACTATAAAATAAAGTAGTCTGAAGTTTTTGCCAGAAGTATTATTTTTCTATTTTAAACTAGGATGTGTTTTTGTAAATCAATATTTTGACTTTCAGTATGTTATCGAGCACACTTGATACTACAAAAAATATTTAGAAACCTTTTGTAGCAATGTTTCTGGGGTCAAACAATAAGTGCACTCGACTATATTGAAATTAATGTTTGCTACTGAATTTATAAAATTTAACCTCCTTTTGGCTAACTACTGTCAATTGGGCTTTGTTTAATGTTTTTGTTTTTTTTTTTTTTTTTTTTTTTTTTTTTCAGTTCATAGATTTTGTGTCAATGAGCCTTAAATGATTCGACACTTTGAGTAAAAACTCGGTTTATTATGCATATTTTAAAAAGATTTGTGTCTTGTTCGTAATCAACATCAGCCATTTCAGGTCCACTGCTGAATAAAGGCCTTTCCCAACTCCTCCAATGATGATTAGTATGGTCATGTTGTTTTTTTTTGGATGGTAGTGGCTACTTGAGCTCACCCGTTGCCACAATTTTCTGGTTAGCTGGTTTTGAATTAAGAGTTGTCAATCTCCTCGACTGGTTGAGTCCCAAGGCTAGAGAGAGCCCAGTCTGTCCTGTTATTTTTACCTTGGATTCATGCCTTCTCCAAGGGCATTAGTATGGCGTCAACGTAAACAGCCTCGGACGGATTTTGAGTTTGGCTTGCTGGGTCTATTTTCTGCACTGTTGAACGTTGCACCATAATAGGCAATGTTTTTTTTTCTTTCTTTTTTATCTTTTGTGTACATGTGTTTAATTATTATAACTAGTCATACTAAATAACAATTCAGAATTGACTAAAAGCTGAAAATGATTCCTCTCTCCCCCAGATATTTCTCAGCATGTGATGACTCATTCAATCTTTTTTCCTCCTGCAAAATAATATATCCTAAATAAAACCAGAGACAAATGGACACGATCCTAAGCCTGTTATTTATTAGCTGTTTTTAGACCATCAAATCCATTGCTTCATGGAAATGGCTTGGAAATCACATGATATAAAACTTGTCAGCTGAATTTCTTTCTTTTTTGGATTGTAGATATTATCTTATTTATATTAATGAAAGTAAACTGCATTGTTTGATAAGGAAAGCCACTTTTACAACTAAACAAGAGTATCATAAACCATTTATTCGCTCTCACTCTTTATGTGCCATGGACTTTGAGGACATGGGCGATCATGGCTCTCCAGTTTCCCATCTTTTGTTGCTTTCAGCAAACCCTGCTCCTTTATGCTTTGTGGTCCTTACTGGGCGAGGAATCCGTTCCAAAAGAGCTGACTCCCTTCACGCCATTGTCTGATATCTGTAAACTGTGCAATGATATAAAAACTGAATTCTAAGGTACAGTGTTTTAAACTGGTTTTCTTTCTCCTTGGTGGGTTTACATGGTAAGGAGCTGACTGACATAGCACAAAGTATAAACCTATTGTTTTATTGTCTAATGTTTTATGGTATGTACATGTTGAAGTATAAAATTAAATGAAGAGGAAAGAATGAGCTTGATTATTCAAAATAAATTCTGAATGTCTTTATAGTGTTTTAATATTTGACATAAATTGAAATGATTATTAAAGAAAAGGATATCAGCCCTCCAAGTAAACAATTTGCTTTCAAAATACCCAAACCTTGTGACTGAACCCTTTTCACCAAAGTAGATTTTCTCAGGGAAATTTCTGTTAGCCTGTCTTATTTCTTACTGAGGCGCTTGTTAATGTTTTACGTCCCTGTTTGTCTGTTTATTCACACAATATCTCCAATTATATATATATTAAGACAATTGTCTGGAATATGGAAAATTGAAACTTAGTTACCTCCCATACATCTGAGCTATATATGAACTGATTTTCATTCAGTTTTTAGTATATGGTGTTGACAGAGGTATGCACTCTCTATGTACTTTCTAGTTTCAGTTTGTATTCTTGTGCTACAAATTAGAATAAAATGTGAAATAACTTCTTTCCTGACTAAGGTTTTGCCCAAATAATACTGCTTAGTCCATTTTGTGAAATCCTTCTTCCTTAGCACACTCTAATAATCAAGCTTTTGCTTTTACGAGATATCTATCAATTTCTATCTTCATTCTCTGCACTGTTTCAATTTATCTTGTATTCAATGATGCAGTTCCCTTTTTCTGTCAATACATCATACAGCTTGTCATAGTTTCTGGAAAAATTAATCGGTGCTGAATTGTTGTGGCTGATTTCTTGGAAGAAATAAGAGTTGACCATTTGTAAACCTCTACTCTCTACACACAATTGTGCAAATAAAGTTGAAGTGCTGCAATATGAGCAGACTGCTCAAATTCTTGGAGATTATCATCATCTGTTCTTAAGCTTCTCAGCTTCTTGGATTTCTGGGACACAATCCCCTTTATGAATTTTTTTTATGTTGATTTTATTTGTCTCGATTTGCTCTTAAGATCAACTGGCATAATGGACATTGGTTAATCCTTTCAAGACTAACCTAATAAAATGCTTAATGCCTGAACTTTTAAAACTTGTTAATTTTTATGTAATGGTTAAAGAAAACTGTTCCTTTATTAAACGGCCCTGTTGGCTGGGGCATAGAATACGCCGACTGCATCTCCTGCAGAGAGTTAACCCTCCCCCCCCACCCCCCACACACACACACAGGGGCCACCTGTTTTTTCACCAAAGTTGCAAGACACTTTTTTTTTTTTTTTTTAATCTAAAACTGATTTCGGCATTAAATCACCCATCAAGGGTTGATATGCCGCTAAACAAATCAATCAATCAATCTTTTATTAAATAAAAAAAATTTCCATGTTTTGAAGAACCAAAATCATGATGGGATACATTTTTCCCGTTAGACATTTATCCTGTCATTTAGCTGAATACCTGTCCTGCGATGGGTTATTCAGCTAAGATACAAGTTATCTGTTCATAGTTTTGGTTACATATACTTACTTTAGCTCCATTATAATAAGGAAAGGAACGCAACCAAAAAATCTTTTCAAATACTCTTGTTGCTTTTGTGTTGATATTTATAGCACATGGGTATCATGAATTTAATGGACTGATTGCTTGGGAGGGATACTTTTTACTTTTATCTATTCTAAGTTTAGCATCCCAGGATAGAATCTGGGGTCCCTTGGTCTCCTTACGCTTGAGCTATATTTATAAGCTATGTTAATGACTTTTTTCTTTTAAAACTGAAATTACAGTAGACTTCCTTTGTTACGGCACCCTCGGTCAGTGCTGTTATAATGAATTTGCTGTTATAACAGGTGGATTAAAAAATATGGCAAGAAAAATATTTATTTTCGTTGGGATGCCTCGGACATCAGGGATTGACTCTGACCCTACCGCTTTAAGTGCAATGGAGGGGAGTGCTCCCTGGTACTAGACATCCAATTTTTGGGGTTCTGGCTGAAAAACCAGAGGAGATAATTGTATATTTAACACTGGTACCAGTGGTTGGTGTTTCTTCTAATAATTTCTAATGCTGTTTTTCAAGGCAAGTATTCACTTGGAAAATCTGTACAACTGAATTTAAAAAAAATCTTATTTCCTTGTACCTGACTAAGCTTAGTAAATATCTATGCTATTAGGGTATCTTTTAGCACTTAGCAGGTGTCTTTGTTTGCTGAGCAAAAAGTTTGCCCTGCCACTGCAAGCGACTCAGATTGTTAAACGATAGTGTTTGAATTTCGCAGTTGTGTTATGTCAGTTTCAGTCCTAGATGAAAGGACACAAGTTACAGGCTTTCAATGTTACTAAATGCACAAAATCTTGGCGACCTTGAAAAAAATGTATAGTGCTAAAGGTTGAAAACATTGACTTTTAGGAAGGAGATATTGAGTTTGGGTTTTAGTGTCCATCTTTATACGGTGAATCAGGAAATCTAAAATGTTAACCCATTTGATAGTGAGCTGGTAGAATATGGCTTCACTTCAGTAACCATGGTGTATGTTTGGTTTCATGTTGAGATCTCATCTTTAAAAAAGAAATTAAGCAGAAACATTTGCATACTGATCTAGAATATTTAAATATATAAAATCGGTGTTATTCCTCTCTGTTGCCATGAGTTATTCCGAAAAAAACCTCAAGATATAGTACAAATATAAGTAAGCTGTATGTAAACTTTCCCTGTCACTTAGTGAACATGCTTGTGTACTGTCAGTAGTTATTTAACTACCTTTCCGCGAGGGCATGTGACACAAGGTCAGGTTTTTAATGTGAGGGTCCACATGCGTATGTGCAGGCAGCACATGTTTAGTGTTTCCCAAGCGGTCAACCATCTAAGTACTGATCAGGCTCGATGATGCTTAACTTTGGTAATCAAACGAGAACCGGTGTATTCAGCGTGATTTGACCGTGTAATTTCAGCAGTGATGGTACCATGATTTCTGCGTGTAGGTTAAAAATGAGAAAGAGTTTTTAAAAAATATTTTTGATGAATAATGTACTGGCTAGAAGCCGGAAGAGAATGTTGTAGAGTAGGGATAAGCAGAAATATATGAAGGCACCTTCGCATTCACTACCAGCATCGGTTTTCTGCCTGTTTGAAAAAGAATAGTGGAGGAGGATGAGAAATGGGAGGAGAAGGCAGAGGACTTTGAATATTGATTCCTGTCCGAACCCTCTCACCATTTCATTTTCCCTTTCTTTCTCTCTCTCTCTCTCTCTCCGTTTCTGCCCGCATGGCTAACAGTCTGTCTTGCAGTGTGCTCTCTCTGTCTGTCTGTCTCTCTCTCTAATCAGATAGTTTGGCAACTCTTCATTTTGCTACTAGGACTCACGGATAATAGGAGCTCTCCTGTGTCATAAGAAGCTGCTTTATAGCGCATAGAACTGCATTTTCTAGGAGATCTTGTTGTTTACTTTATTCCTAACTGCACTCCAACTTTAGAATCACCACATTTGTCTCTGTCATCCATTGGTACCAATACCAGCACCACCAGCACCCCACTCACTAGAGTGTCTCCTCTATCACCACACACACACGACACTGCTACCACCCACCAGAGAGTCTCTTTAATTTTGCAATGTCTAATGGAAGATGCAAGAGGTAGTTTATCAGGTATGTTGAACTGAGTGGTTCTCGGTTAGTTTCTTAACCACTGTGACTTCTGCCTGCATGATTACATTATTTTATCAACTCATGGTCTATTTCTGTCATTGTCTGGTCGTCATGGTTGTCCCATCCTCTCTTGTTTTTTGTGTTTCTTTCAGCCTCTCTACCTTTTTACTGTCCGTACTGCCTTGCCGCTCCCACCCATGACAACCTTGCTTGTTGTGGGTGATGATATTGCAGCTGACAGAAAGATGAAAATGAGAAGTCGTGATTTGAAAGGAGTGTTTCTTTTATATAATAATGATGATGATAATAATAATAAAGTATGTAATATATATAAGATATGATTTCTTAAATGGATATCAACTCTTCTTGAATGGATATCCGGTCTTGTAACCTTTCTAACAGATTTGCTGGAATACACATGTAAACTCTTACAAGCACATTGATATACATAATTCTTTTTTTTTCATTCCTAATTTTTTAATTATGCTTTTTATTATAGTATCTTTCGACCAAAATATATCGGATCTGTGATTGTGATGTAGTGTTCAGAATCTCTAAATCACCCTTTCTTATATTTATCAGTGAAGTATAGTTTCATGGTCATGTCTTTCTCTCTGTTTCTCCCTTGCACATGAGAGGGAGAGACACCGCCTGCCTGCCTGCCTGCCTGCATCTTGTACAAGTTCTAGTAGTAGGAGTATACATATTAGAACTAAGATTGCTCTGTTTATGGTTATGTTATTGATCTTTGCGCATTGGTTTTAAAATGTGACTGACTAAAAATACACAAAATTCATTTATTGTAAATGAATGAATTCTGGCATCTTTGATTTCTTTATAGATATGAATGAATGTGATTTCTTTATAGTTATGAATGAATGTGATTTCTTTATAGTTATGAATGAATGTGATTTCTTTATAGATATGAATGAATGGATATGAATGTTGAGTGTGTTGATTGGACAACTTGGTAGATAGAGGTAAAATGTGTAAAGTAAGACAATATTGAAAGAAAACCCATGATTACCAACTTTGATACAAATATATCTGTCTGTATGTATATAAATGTGTGTTTTTGGGGGGTTTTTGTTCACCTCTACCAACAAGTTGGAAGAGGTGGGTGTATGTATGTATTTCCACTCATGTTTGTCTGTGTGTCCATACAATATTTCCAAAAATCTCAATGAATTTCAATGACATTTTCTGGAAGGGTAGGCTGGGCTAAAGAAGAATTGCTTAAATTTTGAGGCAGATCCAGGAATTTCTTTTCGATTGAGAGATATCCTGGCAATAGTCTGAAATATGGAAAATTGAAACAGTTACTTCCCCTGCATTGTAGCTATATATGAACTGATTTTCATTCAATTTTCAGTTAGTGTATGCTGTTGGTAGCGGTATGTGCTTTCTAGTTATATGTAAAATGAGATGTTCATCCATTTGATTTTTTTTCTTTTTTTTTCTTTTTTCCCCCACCTTTATTATTTATATATCCCCAATTTGATAGAAACACATGTACAATCACAAAGACATGCATGCTTTTGATTGTGTGTGTTAGATGTACATATTATGTTTTTGATATCTCATTTTTATGTAGTAAACTGTACAAAAACCCAAATTGATATCATACTATGGCGTAATGGTTAGAAAGGTAGTATAATAGACTATTATAATTATAGTGAGTTCTATTCTCCCTGGGTAACCCACAAACGTGGCCTTATACCAGACTTTGCTTAATAAATACCAATACAGCTTTTATTAGTGTATAGCCCTTGTTTTGATGTTCTGAGTTGAATCTTATACAGGTACTGTATACAATCTCTTATCCGAAACCTTTGGGACCAGACACGTTTCGGAAATCGGAATATTTCAGAAAGGTAGTACAGGTATATACAATTCAGTGGATTGTTAGGGGATGGCAATAGCTCTGCAATGAACCTTATAAATATTCACACTAAGTGGGGTAAATTAAGACTATAAATAATATTACAGTTCATTTGTCCTGTGGTAAATGAGATAAAGATAGACCATAAGTACTTTTCTTTTTAAAAATTTTTTTTTTTTTTTTTTAAATTTAAAATTTCTTTTTATTTGATAAGACAAAATTTAAACTAATTTTTAAATGGTGCATTTCAGTTTGTATGATTGAAAGTAATTCTTGTCCCATGTATTTGTGTTCATCATGTTTAAGTACATTTTTTAATATAACTGTGCTGGGTTTTTCTTGTAAACAATTGATGAAAATAGAAATAGACATTGCACGTTTAAAACGGTTTTATTTTCATACAAATCTACTAATATGTACAATGGAATATCTAATAAATGAAACATAAACATATTAAAATAAAATATTTTAATAATTTAAATGTGTATGAAACATCTTAAAACCTGAATCTACACATAAGTTCACCTTACATTCAGTACATTTGTATCTACTGACTCGCTGTTTTGTAAACATACTGTCTTTCTGTTAGATGCATGGGTTTTTCCTTAGATGTGGTATGAGCTCAGTGGACATGGTTATCTTTAATTAACTTCTGAATTACACGCATTCGGAAGACAAGGAGGACATAGTTTTGCCAGGTTTTTTATGAACAACAGAGGCATTGTACAGAACAATATCTAACATGTGGAAAACTGTTAATAAAATATATTTTCTAGTCTATTTATATATTATCTAGTATACAGAGTGTTTCAAAAAGGAAACGACCATCTTTTTGACATCTTGTATTTAAAGTATTCTAAATTTAAAAAAAATACTTTTTAAAGATACATTACAAACTAGCATTCCAAGGGAAATTATGAATCACTGCCACCCATATATGCTGTGTTGGGGTTGATCAATTAAAAAGTTGGGCTGTGATCACTAAAAAATGTCTGTGCCCGCCTGGTTTTTGAAGAAAAAGAAGTGACCAATTTAGCGTAAGCTTACATTGAAAATTGAACTGCCCATTAAAACCCTATTTTGGAGGGGAATTTTAAAAAAAAACAAAAGCATTTTCCCTACTCCTTGAAGGGAATGTGTGTACAAAATTTTGAGTTTCTACTATGAACGGTTAGGGCTGGATGATAGATAGATACAAATGTGTGAACACCTGAATAACCTAAACCTTTGGTAGCGGTGATTAAAAGATTACAAAACGATGCTAATTACACATTAACCAGGATGCAGTTTCCTACCTGTTTTATTACATAAATGTTTCATTGGAGGACGACATAGCTGACCCAACATAAAGAATGGATGTTCGAATGAGACTAGTGCATGATGCTATCATTTCAATTGCTAAATACTATGGTCTCTGAGTACAGTGTTGCCACCTGATTAATATTGCAGCATAAAATTTACGTGCACATAGATTCTACCCTCTTATCCTTAGGGTTACGATCTTTATGAAACACGTGTGTGTGTATATATATTTATATATACACACACACACACTAGCTAGGGCACCCATCATTGCCCGGGGGAAAAAGTAATTAATATTGAAAGTTCATGTAATAAATTGTAATAGTTTCTCAAAGTAGGGATTCGAACCCTTCAGGTCAGTCGAAAATGCCAGAATTGACCTGACTTTGAATTTACCTTTAGAGGTCACCACATCAGTAGCACTTATCCTATGTTCATCATGGGGTCAAAATACCCACGTACACAAATTTGCAGCCTGTAGGATGCAACTGTCTGTTAGACTTGAAAATGCCAAAATTGACCTTCAGAGGTCATTGCCAACTATCCTATGTTCATCCTGAGGTCAAGTTACCCGTATACACACATTTTCAGCTTGTGGGGTGCAACTGTTTAGAAGTCTATAAAAAAACATAGTCAGAAACAAACATTCTTCATATTTATAGTATTAGATACACACACACTGGAGGCCTGTATTGCATTTATGAGGAGTTTGAGCAGTTTAACATCTTTTTACTTACATTAATACTTAATAGTTCAATACTTCAAAGCTATTATTAGTGTAAATAAATGTTTGTCTTATCAATTTCATCGGAAGTTTGATTAAAAAGTTATTGAACTTGTTTAAGTTGAAAAGGCCATTGTTTCAAATGATGTGTAGGAGAAATTTTTATCAGCCAAATTGTTACCTTTAAGTGGATGAGTCCATAGGTATGAACAGAGAAACAAATGGAAATAGTCACTGTTCATTATATAGATGTACTAATTTATTGCCCAAAGCTAAACTGAAATAGTTACCTCTGCAAACGAAGTATGTATTCACTCGTATTTGCCTGTCAACATAATATCTCTAATAGTTCTCAATGAATTTCAATGAAGGGTAGGCAATAGGCTATGGAAGAAGTGATTAAGTTATGGGGCAGATCGAGGAATTTGTTTAGTTACCTTCCCTGCATTGTATCTACATGAACTGATTTTCATTCAGTTTTGAGTGACAATGGCTTTGTCCCTCCCCACCTGCATTGTAGCTATATGGCCACATAATATTTCCAAAAGTTCTCAATGACATTTTATAGAAGGGTGGGCCATGACCTAAGGAAGAATTGATTAAAATTTGGATGGATCCAGGAGTTACTTCTCCTACATCATAGCTATGTATGAACTGATTTTCATTCAGACAATGGCATTGGCAGAGGTATGCACCCTCTGAGTGCTTCCTGGTTGTTGGTGTAATACCATTAAAATGCTCTAACTTGGAAAATGAAGCAATTTCCAATCAAATTTACAACTTAATAAGAATGTGTGTGTGTGGGGGGGGGTGTCAGCGTTTGCGCTAACCTAAAAATCTATATTATAATTATCCGATTTCTCAAGTAAAAAATGCTAATTATATAGTAGTTCAATAATATTTTTACAGTGGTCGACTTTCAGTTGAGCCACTTCTTTTTAAAACTTTTGACTTAACCAGTGCCTAAAACGGTTCTAGTAGGTCCTAAATAGGCTGTATATGTATGCAAGATTCACATGTTTTTTTGTTTTTTTTTTCGTTAAAAAAAAAATGTGGGGTCTGCTCTCATTCTGATAATGATCTAATTTCCATCTATTTCTATATAATACTCTGATCCATCCAACCCTATACTCGATGAACCAATTAAGCTAGTGTCTATTGTATTTATAATTACAAACAATCTTTCTTTTATATATACATTCTCTTAGATTTACAATTGGGAGCTCACTTGTTAGAGCATGGAAATGATAATTACAAACCTTTTGAGGTTCGGAGTTAGGTGGCTGGAGCTCTTTGCTTTATTACTTATTTTTAAAAAATGTTCTGAATTTGGCTTTGCTCTTCAGCCAAACAACATTCATTCAACCAGAAAATTGAGTTTTTATTTAAATTGTGAAAGGGAAAGGCCTCTTTATGAACATTTCATATTTTTGGGAACTGAAAATGTCCTTTTAATCTGCATATATTATTTTTTTAAAATTATTACTTGATTGAATCTTTTAGGCTGATATAAATAATTCTGCAATGTCTCCCCAGAAATCTGTCTGTTAAGTTATGCAATATCTTCTACCAGTTGGCCAGCATATTGGGTTTTTACAGCTAATATTATGACAATCATGTATCACAAGGATGTATCACTAGAATATTGCAGTATTGTTAGGGAAAGTGAAGATAAGCACTGAGCAACCTCAGCTTAGAGGAATTGACTGTTTTGAAATATAGCATTTTAAATCTAATTTTTACACTTTGGTTTAACTGATGATACTTAGGACAAACTTAGTACTGTTGCTCCCATTAAATAGTTCCTTTATGGTTAAATCTTCTTTTTATGCAGTTATCTTGAGTCTCTATCTTATTTACTTGTCTTTTTTTCTTCCACTGATCATAGTGTATACATATTTTTATTTAGGTTTTATCACTGGCCAAGAATGTATTTCTGTTTTGACACTGGGTTTGTAAAAGCAAGCCCAAATACTGGCTTGGGGAGTGGGTACCTGCTTGTAGCACAGAGATTAGCTTTTTTTTAAAAATTAAATATATAATAAAAGAATGATTGAAGGATCCTTCAAGCAATTTAATTATTAAGACAGATTTTCTGTTATCAACAAGCATCTCTCTTTAACCTTTTAGCACTCTGCATTTTTTTCAAGATTTTGTACACTTAGTAACTTTTAAAGCTTGTAACTTGTGTGTCAGTTCATGTATGACTGAAATTGCGAAATTCAAATACTATCTTTCGGTGATTTTAAAAAGAATGGTCTACAACCAATGCATCCTCCCAATAGTCACCTATGGAGCGGAAACATGGAATCTTACCAAAAGATTGGCCCTCAAACTGAGAACTATGCAATGTGCACAGAGAATGATGTGTACTATCATGTGGAAAGATCACAAGACAGCATAGTATATTGGAAAACAGGTCAGAGAAATCATAGAAACCTTAAGAAAACTCAAATGGCATTTGGCTGGTCATGTTTCAAGAATGTCAGACAACTGCTGGACATCACAACTAACAACATGGATCCTCAGAGATCAAATGTGAAATTGTGGCCGGCAAAAAATAAGATGGCGTGATCAACTAGATAAGTTCAGAAAGTACTAGCTCCATGATCGAGAGGTCTGCTGAATCTTGGAAGGTGTATGTCCAACGACTGATGTTAAAAGGCTGATCTTTCGGTGATTGGAGTTGCCTGTGAGTGCAAATGTTAAGGACAATTTTGTTCTCTGTATTTGACAGAACAAAAGATGCTACCTGACATTATAGTTTGTATGGAACTTGATGAGCCAAAATTACATATGTTTATTTATTTATTTATTTTTTTTTGATGTTGTTTGAAATCTTTTCTTTTGATATATAAATTAATCTTAAAAACAATGCATTATTTAAAGTAATCGAATTATGAATTTCAGACCTGTAGAAAAGTGACTCTTATCAGACTTTTTAGAAGAATTCCAGTTTAATACAAAAGTACAGGTCTCTTGCGCTTTTCAAAAAAGTTTGCTTTTACAAAAAGAGGTGAAAATAGTGTCCAGCGTTTGTTTTACAGCAAGCCGTTATAGTGGCAGCCTGCGACCTCTTCCACTCTCCTATACTCCAGTCTACTGTACCGGCCACATCTCCAATGATCCAGCTTAACCTATCGTCACCATTTTTTTTTTTTTTTTTTTTTTTTTTTTTTTTTTTTTTTTAAATTTGAGAATGCTCAAAGATTTTTCCCATATAAATTAATGGTAATTGCTTCTTCACTTCATGTCATTTCGGCTTACAAAAGGTTTTTATAGGAATGCTCTACTTTTGGATAGTGGGGGGGAAAACCATATTGTTTATTAGAAACTGTCAACCAAAACTGTCAACATAGCCAGACCAACTTAAAAACTGAAGAAACCTATGTATGACTCATGCATACAGGCCACAGCAATGGAGCTAGAGAACCGAACATTTACTCCTTGTTTTTTTTTTTAAACCCAGCCCCCTACCCACCAATAGGTTTTAAGTGGGGGGTGGTCAATTTGCAATGTAAGTTTATGCTAAATTGGTCCGTTAGTTTGTGTCCAACACTCACACTTGTTCGTTGCAAATTCGTGCTTTTTTTTTTTAGTAATCACCTCCTAACAAGAAGCGAGATAAGTAATTTATCCATCCTTTTAATTGGTCACCCCCAACATGGCATGCTGCCAAAAGACATTGGTCACATGATGGTTTCTATTGAGTGACTACCCAGACCTGTTTTAGATTAACACTTATAAATAGTATTTTTAGATCAAAATACATTTATGCTGAGATTTTGATAGATTCAGTTCTTTGTGTAACCATCTGCATATTCCAGATATATATTTTTGGATTATTCTTTTCAGCTTCACTGTATTGAACACAATACCTTGGCTGATATATTATTTGGTTGTTTCTCAAGTATACATTGTATCTGGTCTTTAGAATTTGCTTAGAAAACAACTATGCATTGTTGTCTTTACCAAACCTTTTTTTTTCTTTTTTCATAAATCTTATATTTTATAAGTACTAAATCTTATAGTAAATAAATACCAGATTTACATTAGATGATTTTGTTTTCATGAATTATAAACATTAACATACTCCCATCACAGTATTTTTAGAGAAAAAAAATGTTAACCAGTGTTTTTTGAAAATAATATACTCAGAAAACAAATGACCAATCAAGATTCGGTAAGCCTACTTTGGCAAGCTGATTTTCGATAAGATAGACCAGACCCGTCTTGTACATGTTGCAAGTATGTTAGTATATTGATAGCTGCACACCTAGTTTTCAAAAGACTTTCTCAAGATCTGCATTGCTTCTTTTAATTGAAATGGAGCCAGTCATGTTATCCTGGCTACTGAAAAAAATCTAGGCTCGTCATAAGAGCCACCCCTCACTGGCTCATCTAATCTGGTTTGGTAATGAATGGTATGATAATTTTTGGCTGTTGCTCTCAACCTTTAGCTCTGTATAGGCAACTTTGTTTGCCAAGCAACAAGTTTGACCTGCCACTGCAGGGGACTCCGATTGCCAAACGATAGTGTTTTGAATTTTGCGGCTGTGTTGTGTCAATTTCGGTCATACATGAACAGACACACACATTACAGGCTTAAAGGCTACTAAGTGCCCAAAATCTTGGCACCCTTGAAAAAGAATGCACAGTGCTGAAGCTTAAATTGAATCTTTAATTGGAGTGTTAACAAAAATCTACAAAAGAATGTACAAGATATCATACAATTTTTTTGTTGTAAGAGCAGAGATGGATAACCAAATGGCTTCTGGTTGGTCTAGTTCTTGATTAATATTTGAACAATTTCTGCCTTTTTATTTTATTTTTTAATCAAATTATATGGTTTAATCTTATGATATTGAGGATGAGATAAATATATATATATTGTCAGTATTGAAAGGAAGTACCTAGCTTTAAGGAATACTTGATTAATTCAAAACTGTGCCATGATTCTCTGGGGCCATAATTTTGTTAAGAGTCAGTGTCAAGCCGCATCAAGTGTCTCATGGACAATTTTACATTTTGTGATCACAACTAGGCCTGTGCAAAGCTGGTAATAGGCCCAGGCCAGATGGGTAATGTTGGGCCCCTTTTCAAACGGCTCATTAAGTATTTGTGTAATCACTGCTAAATACATATGAGTTATGCATGGGTATACATTTACATGCAGTGTACATGAACTTACACGTGATAGAATAATTTATAAAAAAAGGTTTTATTCAAAATAGAGTATAGTACTGTAAGAAGCAGTAAATACAATAGTACAGTCATGTTTTATTCTGTATTCAGAATTAATCCGTATTAATATTTTATGAATCTTTAACATTAATATTCTTTGTTAAAGGGTCCTCTCTTTACAATATCGATATTCTTTACCAAAGGGTCTCCCCATTGCCTCTACCAGAGAAGGGGGGGATAGGCCCCATCAAAATCGTAGACCCATGCCAACTGGCCCACCCTCTTTGTTCTTGCCTGATCACAACCCCATCTACCCACCCACATGAATCAATTTTAAATAGCTAATGTTTTGAATTGAACACATTTTTGGCCTTCTGTCATAAGTCTTGCATTGAGATTTTGTTCTTTCATGTTTCTTATATTGATTTCACTAACTTTATTTGCGCACAATGCTGCACACTCACACACACACACGTGTTCACAATCCCTAGACTAAACTAAAATTGAAAAGGTTATTTGTACTTTCGGCAAAGTCATCTTGCTTTTACCATATTTCAGAAAAAACATTGCTTTACATCCGATGATACTTATGTGTAAGCAATTCCTGTAATGTCTTAACCTTTAGCATTCTGCATCCCTTTTCAAGGGCACCAAGATTTTGTGCACTTAGTAACTCTGAAAGTCTGTAACTTGTATGTCTATTCATGTATGACTGAAATTGACATGACAACACAAATCAAAATTCAAACATGCTATCTTTCATTGATTGATTCACCTGCAGTGGAAGGACACACGTTTTGCTCAGCAAAGGAAGTCATCTATAGAGTTAAGCTGTTCCAAACCTGCAAATTCCAAAAAAGGATATTGTCTTCGCTTTTCAAAAACTAGGATTGCGGTGCAAGAAAATGTCATTAACCCTTTCAAGACTCCTGGGACATATATATCCTCTCTTTTAAATCCGGCATTAAACAATGTTAGTCTTGAAATGTTTAAATATGGAGAGATTTTCTTTAACATTTGAATAAAAGACTTCTTATTGACAGGTTATAAATACAAATTTAAAAGTGTGTGTGTGTTACCTATTACTGTGACTAACTTTTGCTCTTCCTTGTGATTTATTGATATGAATATGTTTGGCTATAGTTGACCTCTAGCAATCATTGGTCCAAAGCCCTTAATAGTGTTATGTTAGCAGTTTGCTGCATTGCCCTGGAGAGAGTTTAAATATGGAAATTGGGTAGTTGCTATGCATTTGGCAATCATCTCCCAATATTTTAGCACTACCTAAATATATCTGTAAAGTACCATTTATAGTTGCTGAAAATATTAGTTATAAATTCATCACATTAGCAATGGAAATAATGGATAATTTCTCTCCTTGTATATAATCAGTTTACTATGGTTGTAATATATGTATTTATGGATGAAAACTGCAAACTCTGATCAACGTTTGTGTGGGTGGGGTTGCTTTTAACCTTTAGCACTCTGTAGGCAATTTCATTCACCGAGCAAAAAGTTTCTTTTGCCACTGCATGCAACTCCGATCACCAAACAATAGTGTGTTTGAATTTCACAGTTGTGTTGTCATGTCAATTTCAGTCTTACATGAACAGACACACAGGTTATAGGCTTTCAAAGTTACTAAGTGCACAAAATTTTGGCACCCTTGAAAAAGAATGCAGAGAGCTAATGGTTAAAGACTCTATCATGACATGTGGTTATTTTAGTATTCTGCCGTCTTTTCTCTAAAAGACAGAACACACTCACACACAACTCTGACTCACACTTCCTAATTCACTCACACATACATACACACACTCATTACATTAATCTCCTTTCAGCAGGGGTCATTAGCCAACCTGATAACTGTCCATCACTGAACAGACATATATCACACCTCTCTCTCACTCTACACTAACCCGCCCATATAATCATACTCGCGTCTCCTCACACATTCAATCAGTACATGTGTTCCATTATTGGCTAACTAGGTCCTGAACGTGTTTATTTAACATAGTTGCATGATGCTAGAATTTTGTATTCTCTCATTTCTCAAATATGCATTGACAATGAAACCTGTTTGAAACTGCAGTCCACATTACACAAAAGAATTTTACCATATACATATTGGATATACTGTTATAGTGGATTGATTTTTGGTCATTTTGCCATGGGGTAATTGCCAGTGAGCTAGTCTAGCAGACTGTTAGTGAGTTTGATCCTCATTGTGCCAGACTAAGCTAAGCTTAGTAAACAACTATAGTGGATTGATTTATTTATTTTTGCATTTTGATAAGTGAATACTATCCATTGCTTTAAAAATTAAAAAAACAAACTTTGCAGTTTCTAAGCGACACTTCCCCCGACCTTAATTTAGTTAGGTTTAATCACCTGGTATTAGGGGTTAAATCGTAAACCTTTTATAACCTTGTCATTTGATTTGACCACTGTAATAACACATGTTAATTATATATACTAGCAGAGAGGTTCATCATTAATTGTGTCCCTGACCAATTGCTTGGACAACAAAGATAGCTGGAAACCAAACATGATTCTAAATGCAGTCAATACTCTATTAATTGGTTTATTTTTGAGAGGATTACATTGTTTTACTATAACAATACATGAAATAACTTTGTAAATGACTTGCTTACAAGTTAGCTTGATCAATTATAGAGGAAGAAATGTTAAATTTTAATGTGACTCAACTATGACCTTCTTCATTTTTTTTTTTCATCTCCGTTTCAACTAATTTATTTGCAAATAATTTAGTCAATACAATTGTTTATTGGTTTATTTGAACTAGTTTCCTTGTTTTGGTTCTCTTTCCTTTTTTCTTTTCTTTTCCTCTTTTCGTTTCCTTTCTCTTTTCGTTTCCTTTCTCTTTTCTCTTCCTTTCTCTTTTCTCTTCCTTTCTCTTTTCTCTTCCTTTCTCTTTTCTCTTCCTTTCTCTTTTCTCTTCCTTTCTCTTTTCTCTTCCTTTCTCTTTTCTCAAGATTTTGGATGCTGTACACTCCGGCCTTCTTGAATACCTGTCGAACTTTGTTCTGATGAATCATGTGTGTGTCTCTTTACACACATGCACATGTGCATCCAGAGAGTGCATACCTCTGCCAAAGCCATTGTTGCTAAAAACAACTGAATAAAAATCAGTTCATATATAACTATGATGTGGCGGGTGAGGAACTGTAAACAATTCCTGGATCCATCCAAATTTTAATCAATTCTTCCCTTGTCCATGGCCCACCCTTCCACAAAATGTCATTGATATTCATTGAGAACGTTGGGAGATATTGTGTTGACAAACAGACAAATATATATATACTTATAAGACAATGAAATCAGTCTGAATAAACCAATATACAAGGAGTACAACTAAAATCTAAAAAGACAAAATTGTGGATTTTACTAGTATTGGCTTGGCTGTTAAAGTGTTTTACTCTTCTAACATTTGGAATACAAGTTAATCATGAGACGTATGTCAGTGAATTTCACTTGTAAATCTGAAATGAGATGACAAAATGTAACATCTTTACGAACGTTACTCTCCCAAAATTCAGCCTTATCCCAGATAAAACACTGAGTATTATTGCATTTACAATCATTACATACACATTAGGTTCAAAAGTTATATGTAAGGCGTATGCCTTTCTTAACAGGCTTACAGTCAACTGTTATTTTGTTTGATTACATTAAATAATCAAAGACCTGTGAGGTAGTTAAGCAGATTCTGATTTTCATGACATAAACTAGACATATTGAATGTTTATTGTTTAAAAAAAAACCAGTTTTTAGCTCTTTTTTTTTTTTTTTTTAACCATTTCTTTTAGCATTTTATTTTTAACCATTTTTGTTGTAATTGAGGAAGGACAAAATCAATTATCCAACTCTACCTTCATTCCTTGTTTTTAGGGCTTAGCTGAAATTTTGTTCTGCACCAGAATCTGGAGTTTTTATTTGAAAACTTTTTTTTTTTTTTCTTTTTTAAATTCTCTTCAGTGATTTCTTTCTCTGGGTAGGTCTTGGAAACACTAGAATTATTATTCTTCTGTTTTGTTTTATTAAGGTCAAATAAAGCTTTATTGGTGCCCAACCCTGTTTCACCAATCAGATCTGACATAGAATTTATCAGTTGCTTATATATATCATCATCATCATCATCATCAGCCGTTATAAGTCCACTGCAGGACACAGGTTGTCATGGAAGGAGATGGGAAAGGCCTATCTTGTGCTAACCTCTAAGTCTTACTGGCAAACTTTTCTATCTCGTCCCTCCATCTTGTGTCTGGTCTTTTCCTACTGTGTTTACTGTCCCATGGGCACCAATCGGTTAGTCTTTTCCCCATCTATTGTCATGTCTTCTTGCTAGGTGGCCAGCCCATCTACATTTTTGCTGCTTAATTATTTGTATAATATCCTTCACTCTAGTCCTTTCTCTGATCCATGTTGATCTTTTTCTATCTCTTAGAGTTATCCTTAGCATTGCTCTTTCCATGGATCTCTGCTATTCTAAGTTGGTTTTCAGCTCGTTTGGTTAATTTTCATGTTTCGCATCCATACATCATGGCTGGTATTATGCAGCCGTTGTATACTTTACACTTTAGGCACATTGGCAAGGTGCTCTTCAGAATGTCTCTATTCATACCAAATGCTTTCCAGCCTATCGTTATGCGTCGTTTAGCAAGAGATGACAATAGATGGGGAAAAGACTAACCGATTGGTGCCCATGGGACAGTAAACACAGTAGGAAAAGACCAGACACAAGATGATGGGATGAAATAGAAAAGTTTGCCGGTAAGATGTGGCAGAGGTTAGCACAAGATAGGTCGTCATGGAAAGAGATGGGAATGGCCTTTGTCCAGCAGTGGACTTATAACGGCTGTTATGATGATAGTTCCCTGTGTACTTGTTGCCGATACATTGACTTTTACTTGTCCTGCATTTTGAAAGTAACTCTGATGATTAATTTACTGTTATTCTGTAAAAGTTATTTGTGTAATCCTGTACGTTTACTTGAATACTATTAGATACTTAATCATTGAATTTATTTCTCTACCGACAGGAATATTTAGTTTGTTAGTGCGGAAAATGATTAAAGTAAAGTGGCATATCTGGTAAAGGCAGTTGGCAAAGAAAAATCAAAACATTGCCTACATATATTCAGTTCAGATGCTGTTGATGCTAAAATACAACTGTTCCATTTTATATGGTGAGGAGGTTAGATCAATCTCTCTCTTACTCTCAGACAAGATTTTTTTTTTTTCTCGAGTCTCCCATATTTTGAAGAGGTTTTTTTCACTAGTCTTCTGTATTGAAGAGATTTTTTTTTTTTCTTTCTCTGATACCAATGACATGGGAACATCTTGAACAAATAAACTAAAGTTTCCATTAAACAACGATGTGAAGAAGAAAAGACTTTAAAAATTGTACAGAAATCTTTGTCAATAGCCATTTTTCGCTTCACTTGGACCAGTAATTTATGGTACTTAAAAAGTGATTAATTTCTTTCTTTCTCTCCATTTTATGATTAACATGATCAATGAAGAAACATTTTTCAGTGAAAAGAATTTGCTTTTGGTTAATTTCAAAGGGCGAAAAAAATCCAGTTTAATTATTAATTTTAGTAATTTTAAAGACCTAAAATTACTAATTTAACTGGGTATTCTCCCTTAGAAATTAACCAATAGAAAATTCTTTTCACTATGAAAGAACTGAGAAATTTGTTTCCTCATTGATTATGTTAATCATTATAAAGTGGAGAAAATTAAAAATTAATTTTATGTCTTTTGGGGTATGCCGGTATATAGAAATACCTCCGGAAGCTGGACCACCCGGCCTTGCAGAGTTCTAGGTCACCCCTTTGACAAAGTGTAGCCTCCCTCTCATCCTAGGGGGTTACAACACAAAAACGATTGGACAGGTGCAGGGATGCCTGCACATGGTCAGTGTACCGTAAATGTCACTCATTGCAGACTGTCAAGTCTTTATTTATCATAGACAGATCCATAACAAATTATCCCCTTAAATCTCTGGACCAGGCTGGCTGATGCGGCCAGATACCTTCGCTCTGTCGACTTTGCCAGGTGGTAAAGAATAAAAAGAATGTTTGATTGTTTAACGTACCATAAAGTTTTCATTGAATAATGTAAATTGTCTATAATTCAAAACTTTTTTTTCCCCTCTTTCTGATTTTTTTTTCTTTTGTTCCAATTATGAGAAATGTTGATTATATTTTTAATCAAGCCACTTGTGGGGAAAGGATTTTAACACCCTTTGAATCGTCCAGTTATCCATGAATATAAAGAAAAATATTTCTGTAAGCTCTTCACGTTGAAACATTTTTTTGCAGATTCAATGTAAATAGAGATATAATTCATTATTGGGTTTTTTAGCCTTAACAGCAATGGTGTCTACCCAAGAAGGTAAACTCAAGTATGAATTCAAATTAGGACATAATCCTGCTCGAGCTGCTGATAACCTCAGCAAAGCATGTTGAGTGAACACTACTACAGTGCTAATTCTTCAGTGTTGGTTCAATACGTTTAAGTCTGGAAATATGGATACCGATAATAAACCTCGAGGGAGGCCCAAACCTGGTCTTAATGATGAAGAATTATCAACAGCTGTGGCCAACAATCCACGAACAACGGTTTGAGTATTTTATAGAGACTTTAGGACTTCAACAGGAAATCACGTCATCTCAAGGCAAAAAGAAACAGTTGAAAAAATGGGTCCTACATGAACTGAATGAAATGCCAGACCCCATACCTCTCAGCTGACTGTCTAAGCTTAGAGGATTGGGACATAAAGTCTTGCAGCAATCTCCATATTCACATTTCTCCTACAGATTATCTTCTCTTCAAACATTTTGAATTTGATATCCATAATAAAAGTTTCAATAATAAGAAAAGCCATAATTTGTGTTTTTGCTGAATTTGTGACCACTATAGCTAAATAATTTTATAGAGATGGCATATTATCATTAGATCGTTGGAAAAAGGTTATTGCTTCAAATGGGTGATATTTTGTTTAAATATTTACTGTTTTTGTTGTTTATATCATCCATCCTACTCTTTAAAAAAAAGACATTTTTGTCTGACAAAGTTAGTATCTAAATACTGGGTGTTAAGAAAATTGGCAGGATTCACCAAAAATGTGGAAATAGATTACATCCTGATTCTTGTTTGTACCCTTTTTGCCAAGAATATTTTGAGGTTACTTGAGCTACTCAAGGTTTTCTCTTTGATGTCTCTAACCACTAGAAACTAGTTACTAGCATGTAGGTAGTTATATTGATAATTAGTTTTAGACTACACTTGCACATTAACGTTATGTAATGATTAACTCTGGACATATAATACACACAGCAGAAGGATATGTGATTACAGGTTCTAATACTCAACTGTATCACTGACAAGGAAGTAACAGGAATAGTATCTTTTGCTATTTCATCTTTTTTAATCAAATACCAAGACAAGCCGTTGAAGGATAGACTTTATGTCCAGGTTTAAAAATAAGTATATATAAAAAATTACATTGCTCCTGGATATAGCTTGTGATGAATCATTAAAAATAGTAAACTTAGTAGCAGATAAACTTATTAGCAGATAAATTTCCATTAATATGTACTGACCCAAAACATCTTTGCACTCGGATAAAGAATTCAGGAGTGGAATCCTCAAATGGAGTTTCAAAAGATAATTCCAGCCTATTTTCTAACATGAAGTCCGAAATTGAGTAACTGTTAGAAATTATGGTTCAAACAGAAATAAGCATACTATTTTGAAAAGTCTATTGTATGTAGTCATTGATGACAAGCTGGTCGAAGATGCTCAGTTCTTTTATTTATGTGCATTTCTTATATAATCTAACCCAGTGGTTCTTAAACTGGTGCATGATTCCCCCAAGGGTGAATGAAACAATTTGCTCAGATAGTAATTTTTATGGTAAACATATACAAGAAAACCTCATTTCTAAAGTTGGTCTATGTATGTATATATGGTGCATACAGGCCACACCAATGAAGTAGCCAGTTCAATGTGTGTGAATTTAAACATTTACTCCTTATGTCTAGAAAGAAATTTTTTTTTTTTTTCTCTTTTTTTTTCCTTTTTTTTTGGGGGGGGGGGAAAGATCCCCCCCTGCCCAAGTTTTAGGGGGGTTCAATTTGCAATGTAAGTTTATGTTAAATTGGTACCTTGGTTTGTGTCCGGCAGTGTTCACGCTTGGTTTTGAAAATTCTGACTTTTTTAGTGATCACTGCCCTGGTGAGGAAAGTAACTTATTCATTGATCACTCCTTTTTCCAATTTTTCTAATTGATCACCCACACACCCCACACGGCACGCTGCCAAAAGACATTGATTACGTGATAGTTTCTATCGAGTGCCTAACCAGACCTGTTTTTTTTGCTGTTTCTTGTTATCAAATAAGCAGACGTTAGTTGAATTGATTTGTTGAAAGTTTTGTTGCTTCTGCTTCAATTGTTTTGCTTGAACTTAATTTTTCTTCTTTTTATTTCAGGTAAGTCAAGAAAATCCAGTCAACTCAACTCTGGTAACACTTTTTCTTGTTCATTCTCTTCCTAGTGAGACAATACAGTAATACCTTGGTTAGCGCTTTCCTAAAAAATGCAGAGCTAAACAAAATGGTGTTATACAAGGTCATTTATAACATAGCATAAATAGATTGTACCAGCAATCATTTTAAAACATATTTTGTTGTTGAGCCTCAACAAGATGGAATGGATTAGTGTTGTGTATCTCATTTGGTAGCTACTTTCCGGAGCTGGTTAAATATCACTTGGTGTCGATATATTGCTGCAAGATAAATTGTGTATGTATATATTTTTATTCTCGTGCACATGGCACATTAACCAAAGTGTATAGCATTCAGTTATTTGGAGACTACATCTTTTAGCATTATTTATCTCTGAAATTTAACATTACTAAATTATTACAAAAAATATTAGAAAAAGAGAGGGGTAGTGCTATTACTGTATTCCTTTACATATATTTTGTAGTGTTGTTGCTGACTGATAAACTATAAGTTTACTATGTAATCAACATAAAAACAATAAATAAAAGATAGAAATGAAGTTTTCACAGCTTGATTTATTTTTCATGAATATGCTTTTTGTACATATATAAATTATATCAGGTTGTATGAAGATTCACTATCAGATGAGAAAAAAAAAAGTTCATCTAATAAGTAGTTAGCTACTGTGGTGGTAACGAGTTTATATCAATTTAGTTATTTCACTGATGCTTGTTAGATTCTAGAAAAATTTCCTTATACTATCCTAACAAGTGGATGGAAATATATGTAGATATATATTTTGATTATGAAATATCTAAAAAAAATTAGAGAACTTGAAAATAGTATTTGTTTTTGGCCATATCAAAGATGTTGGAAGTAGACCTGGCTTGTTTTCTACATTATATTAAATCAAGCAGAGTACCCATAAAATATGACAGGATTATTTACGTGTGGATTGGCACTTCTGCCTAGGATCAGAGTATCTGTGCACTGTGCCTAAGATCAAAGGGTTGCTAACTGGCACTTCTGCCTAGGATCAGTGTAGTATCTGTGCTCATCGAAAAGTGTTATACTCATATATGTAATTCCATATCAAATCACCTAATGGTCTCATGGGTACCATCTGGGATTTTGCTGAAATTTCAGTAGGTGATACCTTTTCTAGAGAAAATTAAACACTGAAAATCTCAGCTTGATTGAACCACCGGATCAGAAGTTATGACAAATTGAAATTTGCTTAAATTTATATGTTGCGAGCTGCAAGCATAATTTGGCACTTCATAACCATGCTATTTAAAAAGATATCTAGCTGAAATGTGGTATCCCTGTAGTTTCTCACCCAACTAAGCCATTTCTGGCTTCATTTTAACTATATTCTATGTGATTTAGCAGTTAGGGAGGTGGCTAAATGTTTGGCTGGCTGTAGAAACTGAACTAAGGGTGTTAAAATAAAAATTCCACTGAATTATATTCAGTTGATGCATTTCCTTGTGTAAAAGATTGAAACAGTGTTTAAAAGCATTAAATACTTTTCTGATGATCAAAACATAGGACCATTACAGTAAAACCCAAAGTTTTATGAATGCATGGAAAGTAATGTAGTCAGTTGAAAAAATGGTTCAAATTTTGCTGAATTATAAGGTCAATCTATCCTCTATCATTCCTAATAAAATAAAAAAGGTCCTACTCATATCTAACTTGGCTAAACTGCTAGGGATGTGTTCTGTGTATGTGTGTGTGTGTGTGGATACTCTTTATGTTTTTATACTTCAAATGTATTGAAAATACTTAACAAAGTAAACTTGTGTCCCCTTTTAGTTGGATTATGTCTTGAGGAGATTGTCTGGGATGGCAATTGAATATCTTAAAAAGAAATTCTCCTGAGAACTATCTGTATTTCTACCACTTGCCTACATTGTTTCTGTTGAAAGTTTCTTATCAAATCATTGGGAATTGCTCTTGGGCTTGAGTCAATGCAAACAATTAACTTCAAATTGACTCTGTCACATCTCTTAGGATTCACAAACAAGTGCAGTAGCAGCCTTAGTCACACTGCACCAGTCATTACCAATTTAAAAAGAATTTGGTGCTCCTATTGTCAAAATCAATTGGAATTGTTGATTCATGTTGTTTACCAAAATGGTTTCAATGTATGCTTGGCTACAAGTTCTTCTTGAAATAATTAGAAACTCTGAAGATAGTTGTTTCCCCTGACATTTTTTTTCTCTCTCCTGTTTTTCTATCACAAAAATATAGAACAAAAGTTAAGATGCGATTCAGAGAAACTTGGCAAAACTTCCACAAACAATTTTCTTTGCCAAAAGAAAAAGAAAAAGAAGACCAATGCCATGTTTAATCTTATGGGTATTTACTACTAGGTTTAGAAGATGTGGGTGGCCTAACAGTTCAGGACAGTCTAGCTGGGACAACTCTGATTCCAAACAGGGAGTGGATTGCTATGCTTTCTTTCTTTGGTCTACATCAGTGAGGCTGAGGGGGATTCTGTCGACTTAGCATCCAAGGATGTCCATATGCTTTGCCAAGGCTTGCGTCCTTGAGGGGTCACTTCAGTGTTATTCCATTGTCTATCGAGACAGAATGGGGTCTTCTTTATTTACTAAGCTTTGCTTAGTCTGGCACAAAGCCACAAATGTGGGGTACCGAGTGAAGATCTAGCTTACATACCATTACCCACCATCTACAAATCTTGGAGCTCAGACCGATCAGCTGGCCAGTGATAGATGTTATTAGGCTATTCAGAAAGTAATTTTGCATTTTTGGAGACTAGGTAACAATCCATTCAAATGTAACAAGTGTTAAATTTATTTATCAAGGACAGTCATTATTAGCAATGCCAAAAGCTTATTGTAAAATTTTTTTTTGTTGTTGAAAGAATCTGGGATTCTGTGTGTGTGTGGGGGGGGGGGGGGCGGCGGAAACTAAATTAACAACTGAACCAAAGCTCAATCCCAATAAAGTCTTGGTGAGCAGTCAGTGATGGTAGGTTTTGTCTATTGCAAGATTTTAGAATAATCCAAGACAATCACTGAAGATCTGTGTTGAATGAATGAAGAGGAATGATTTACGCTTAAAATCTCCAGCTATGTCAGTGGAAAGGGTGTCATTCTTCAAAATGATAATGCAAACCCACATTCAATAAAATAAACATAGATCAGATCATTATTTTACTACATACTCTAACTCAATTGGCTGAACATCTTAAGACTTTCATTTAATCATATATTATCATAGCAATAACCTCTAAAAGTATAGAAGAGATCAATTCAGCACTATAAGAATTGTTTTTGTCCAGAATCCTGGATTGTTTCAATAGGGAATAAAAGGATTTCATAGTGGGCTTTTATCAATGCTAATAATGGTGATTGTTCTTGACAAATATATGTAACACTTGTTACATTTGAATGGACTGTGATTCAATCTCCAAAAATGCAACATTATTTTCTGAACAACCTAATAGAAAATGGCCTTCTCAGATTCCAAAAACTTTGTCTAACTCCATGTAACTGTTTAATGACTAAATAGATCAATATTAAAGGTTGATCTGAAATCATGCTAATCAGTAAAGGATTGCATTCACAGCTTTTTGAAACCCTCTACCTTAAGTTTAGTCCGCT
>VCCN01003880.1:8465696-8475845 GCA_006491835.1 Architeuthis dux
TGTTTCTTAAGATGCTTTACTTACCTTAAGTTTACAGTACTTCCATTTTCTTGTTGGTAGTTGAGATGTTTTTTTTCTTTTTTTTTTTCTATATTATCATTTGAAATAAGCTATTATTAACATCAACACAGAACACTATTTCAATTTTAAATTCTAAAGATGGGGAAATACTTCTTGATTACACTATTTACATAGAATTACTATGAAAATGTTATCCCATTCAAAGGCCAGCTTGGCTTAGTGGAAGTAGACAATATTGTAAAGATAAATATTTTTATTATGCTCTGCATTTCATCCTGGCTTCAGATTCAAATTAGGTATGGAGAAGAAAATCTGTATTTTTCATAATCTATTTACCAGAGGGATGGAGAAAATTATACTTGGTATCACGATTCATACATGGATAGATGTGCCAAGAATATTTTCAAGGCTCTAGATCAGTGGTTCTCAAATGCATGATCATGACCCAAATGAGGGTAGCAAGGATGCTTCTGAGGATCGCAGGATGGTTTGGAAAAAAAAAAAAAGTAATGAAAAATGTTGAAATTGAAAAATAGGGTAAATATATTTACATCACATTTTCAGAATATAAAGAGTCATTGTGACTCTGGAACAGAAACATCTTTGTGATTTATAAAACCTCAAATGTATAAAAATTCCTGACATATTCCAGTCTGTTCATGTCCAATACTTGTACTTTATTATTAAATTACGGTAAAATTTATGAGATAAAACTAAATGAAGTATCGCTGGAATCATGTTTCCGCCCGAGGGTTGCCAGGCCAAACTAAATTCTGCGTTCAAGGTCACAGCCCCCAAAGTTTGGGAAACATTGCTCCAGATACTAGAAAAATGGTCTGATTTTATTTTTTATGTCTCAGATAGTGTCTTAATGCTTATCAGCCAAACACACACTGCATTGACTTTATTAATTGACTTTTGACAGTATTTTGCCAGAGTTCTGTTTGTCGTTTTTATTTTAGCCAGATGGCTTTTAAAAACTAAACATCTGACAAGTTATAACCTGTTTTGTAGTAGAAAAAACCCACACAGCATCATACAACTTACCAGTAGTACTCTTGCTGATTGTTGCAAACAGTCTTAAGACTTGACTTGAGTAAATTGAGAAAAGTCTAAAAATTAAAACTTTTGAAAGTATTGGTGTGTTTGACGATAGCATGAGAAGTTTAGAATATTTGATAATATATTATGCTGCATTTATTAGTGTACAATGTGAGAAATTTTGTATCAGAATCAAAAACCAAATGAGGGATTCACATATTAGATTATTACATATGAAATGTTGTTTCTGAATAGTAAGATGAAGGATGATATAAAAAAACGGTAAATATTTAATCAAAATATCACCCATTTGAAGCAATAACCTTTTCTCAACGATCCTCTAACAATGACATCTCTATAAAATTCTTCAGGTCTACTGGTAACAAATTCAGTAAAACCTTTCTTATTGCCTTGATGATGTGATTTGCTATTGAAGTCCTAAAGTCTCTAGAAAATGCTCAAACCGTTGTTCGTGGCTACAACTATTGATAATTCTTCATCATTAAGAACAGGTTTGGGCCTCCCTCGAGGTTTATTATCGGTATCCATATTTCCAGACTTAAACGTATTGAACCAACACTGAAGAATTAGCACTGTAGTAGTGTTCACTCCACATGCTTTGTTGATGTTATCAGCAGCTTGAGCAGCATTATGTCCTAATTGGAAATCATACATGAAAATGAGTCTAACTTCTTGGGTAGAGGCACTATTACTGTAAGAGGCTCATAAAACCTCCAATAATGAATTATATCTCTATTTACATTGAATCTGCCAGAAAATGCAATTTCATGAATAAATCTTCCACTTTTAGCAATACTATGTTAAAACAAAAAAAGGACATTTCATGTATAACAACCTAATACGTGAGTAATATTTTGGCAATTTTGTTTACTTGTATCACCACAATAGCCACTATATATATAGTGATCTCATTCAAAAATAGCCATCCTGCATATATGACTGCTTTTAATCAGTTAGAATAATTTAATTTACTTTTTATGAATGGTCACCTGGGTATATGGCTAGTGGATAGAAACCTTTATCTTTATTCTCTCTTAAGTGGCCCAAAATATCCAAGTCCAGGGTTAACACTAGCTTCTAAAATCATGTTAACAGTAAGATGATTTGTTGTTTCCCCATCTTCCATGCATAGTAAAAGTGTGAATTATATTATACAAAAAGATAAAACCTAATTGTTTGATATGTACAAAGCTAGCATATGGCATTATACACAAATACTGTAAATAGAACTGATGTAATTTAGTATGTTAAAGCATTTGCGCATTTTTCTCTAATTGAATATCTGCTAAAAACAGCAAAAATTATTTTTATGTTCACTTTCTAGTTAACATGGAGCACTATCCATTCTGTAATGATATAATTAATACAGAAGAGTGACAGTTCCAGGTTTTGAATATTAGCAAGGAAATTGACAGAAATATTATATTTTGGTTTTCTTTACCTCAGTTATAAAATCTCTCATTGAGAGAATAAAAAGTTTACATATAATGCTCTTTGAATTTCTTAGATGAAGCAGTGTCAATTAACTTTTGACTAGTATTTCTTTCATCTTATTTTTGTTGCATTTCATAGCAATTTTTGACTAGTATTAATCACTGCTACCAAAGATTTAGGTTATTCATGTGTTCACACATTTATATCTATGATATCCAGACTTTGCCAGTCCTAACTGTTCATAGTAGAAACTTGAAATTTTGTATACACACTGCTTCATCTAAGAAATTCAAATGAGTAGGGAAAATGCTTTTTTGTTTTTTGAAAATTCCCCTCCAAAATAGGGTTTAGCAGGGGGTTCAATTTTCAATGTGAGCTTATGCTAAATTAGTTACTAGTTTGTGCCTGCTTGTTTTGTGACAATTCAGACATTTTTAGTGATCACAGCCCAACTTTTTAATTGATCACTCCCAACACAGCATATATGGGTGCTGGTGATTCATAATTTCTCTTGGAATGCTAGTTTCTTATTGATTTTTGATTAGTATCTTTCATTTTATTTCTGTTGTTTTTTATCGCAAATTTCACATTGTCTTTTTGTGATCATTGTCGGCAGCAAAGATTGGAAATAAATAAGCCTCTGGCAAGATTTGAACTTGCATCCCATATCCTTGGAAGCTCGTCTTTCTATAAAAATGCCTTACCGATTAAGATATGAAGGTTAACTAGCCAGAGTCCTTCACATCTAGCTGTATAGCTATATTCTTAACATCTCCAAACTACACCATTTTGATTTCATATTTTTACACTAGTAGTATTCGATGTAATAGTGTTGGAATTTCTTAGATGAAGCTTTGTCAATTATTATTAATCTTTGATCCTTGATCAAAGATTAATAATTGATCGGATGTTTCGTATAGTATGAGGGAATTCATGTCTCTTTTGGTGCTTGGCTGGTGAAAGTACTGAAGTGTTTATATGAAGAAGAATCCTTTATTTAAACTCTCAGCAACAACACAGGGCAGTAATTATCAGACTTCCTATGTGATGATGGATGTTTACAAATCTTAGCTTAGTCTGGCACAAGATCACAAGGGTTGGAACCCATTGAGGATCACTCACAACAGTTGAAATGATGTGAGACTAGCTTGCTAACCACTACTCTGCAGCAAGGCACTTGGGTATTTAATAAGCTTAGCACAACGCAAGCTCACAAATGTAGGACACCCAGTGAGGACCAAACTCACTACAGTAGTTAACCATTTCTCTTTGGCAAGGCACCCTATGTGATTATGATGTTAACTATTTCTTTCATAAATAATATTTTGGAATAAAAAACTTAAGTTATTAAAAGAAGAACAATGGTTGACAATGCTTTATTTAATAAAGATTTAAGATATTACTATTACTACTAGCGTACATAAAAACAATAACATCAACATGGTGCTGAATGATAGGGGGAAAATAAAGAGTAAGTTTATATGGTTAGATTAGCTGCTGTGTATTTGTGACCCAAAGAAAGCAAGCGAAAATAATTAGAATACATCATTTGAAATTCCAATTTATTACAAAAAAACTGATATACGCATCAATGTGATCTCTTGTTTTTTGGCAACTAGTCTTTCGATTTGTGGGTCTATTAGTGAGAGCACATCTTAAATCATTCTCAACTTTGAGCTTATTTCAAGCCTTCGACTTGATAGATAGAAGTGCAGAAAATCCTATCTCTAGACTGGACTTTTATTTTTACCTAGTAGCCTTATTCCCACTTGGACTACCCAAATTCCCCCTGGTTTGGAACCACTGGACTAGACAATCTCACTTCAGGTGACCAGCTTATCAGGAACTCCATTTTAATTAATCTGATGCCTTTTTACTAGCCACCACAAAGAGACAGTTCCAATGCTTTATCTTAAAACATTTAGATCTAAGTCAAAAGAGCTTTATATTATCGCAATCTGCAGTTTTATGCAATTACTGTCATTTGAAATATTTGAAAATCTTGAACAAATAGCACAAATGTTAAACAAAATGTAAGAATTGTCTGAAGTTAGCTGTAACTTTAATGTCATTAGATAGTGTTGTTGGCCTTAGGATAGATGTTGAATAAGATGAAGTTCTTTTTCGACAGCACTTTACCTAAATATGGCCAACAAATTTAAATAAACAATAAAAATAATTTACTGCAGTACCTAGTTATTTTTCAAGTAGTTTCACTTGGAACTTATTCGTAGCTGAAATGGAAGTAAGAACATTTTCCTTTTTAGCCATTCTTCTGAGTGTATCTCTCTGGCTTGCAAGAATGGTCTGCATTTATCTTTATAATAATCTTGTCTTATTGAAGAGGAAGTTGGCTCTGGGAAATGATTGAAGTATTCTGTCATCAAAAGTTAAATACAAGTGAGATACAGATGATGTCTACAATAGAACAGCCCTAAGTCTTGTTGTTCCTCACATAAAATAATTTTTCTACTGCTTTTGTTTCTGTGGCTTTAAACAGTGTTCAGAAGAATAGTGTTTTATGATTTACCAATTCTAACCAAGCGGGAAGAGGTATATGTATTCACTCATCTGTCTATCCACACAATATCTCCAAAAGTTCTCAATGAATTTCAATGAAAAGTGTGGGCCATGGGCTAAGGAAGAACTGATTAAATTTGGGGGCGGATTCAGGTATTTGTTTTCGATTGAGATTTTTTTTTTTTTTTTTTTTTTTTTTTTTTGTCTATTAAATAAACAATAGTCTGAAATATGGAAAAAACGAAACAGTTACCTCCCCTATATCGTAGCTATATATGAACTGATTTTCATTCAATTTTTAGTTAGTGTATAACATTGGCAGATGTATGCACTCTTGGAGTGTTTTCTAGTTTCATTATGTAATCCTTTGTTGAAGAATACTGTCATGGCAATTACTTTCTAACCCTTTCAAGATGCTTTTTATATTGTTTTTATTTACAAAATGATGGGATTTAAAAAGGATTTTCATTTAAATATTCTGTCTAGAGATTAATAAAAAGATATTTGCCTTTGTGTTCATAATGCTTGCCTTAAAGAAAACTGAAGAGTTAAACATGAACACAAAGGTAAATTATCTTTTAGTCTCTCCCCCCCCCCCCCCCACACACACACACACTTTATTTCCACCTGGCATGGTTCATTTTAAGGTTTATTTTTTATTCAAAAGAAATATTTGAATTTTGGCAGTTAGTAAAGCCATATTGTAAAAATTTTAAATCTTTGTACCTCACAAAATTGGACATTTCTTGTCCAAACACCCCGCCCTGGGTTCCTTTGAGCTTAGGATATAAATATGGATATAAGCATCTGTCTTGACAACATTCTCTTTAAATAGATAGCTGATTCTAGTGCATGAAAACAAATCATGTTTGTCAAGCAATCCTTACAATACCATCTACTTTGTCTTTGTAGTTACCTTCTTTCTGCTGTCACTGGTTGATAGTTTGCATGCTGTGTGTAGATAGCTTTTAAACTCGGAATATATCCCTAATACATGCCATACGAAGTTGGATTGCTGATCTTGAAATTCATATCAATTAAATGCCAAGAATGGAACAAGACCAAGTTCAGTCTTTATTATTATTATTATTATTATTATTGAATGAAGTATAGTTACATATTATTAATCACAGCTTCCCACAACACTGGTTTATTGCTGGGTTTTGGTTATTCATGTGTTCTCACATTTATATGTATCTATGTGTCTGGACTTTGCCCAGCCCTAACTGTTCATAGTAGAAACTTGAAATTTTGCACACACACACTCAATGAGTAGGGATAATTTTTGTTTTTTTTGAAAATTCCCACCATAATAGGTTTAGAGGGCAATTCAATATGCAATGTAAGTTTATGCTAAATTGGTCACTAGTTTGAGCCTGCTTGTTTTTCGAAAATTCAAACTTTTTTTAGTGATCACAGCTCGACGAAAGTAACTTATTCATTGATCACCCCTTTTTCCAACTTTTTAATTGATCACACCCAACACAGCATATGAGTGTCAGTGATTCATAATTTCGCTTGGAATGCTAGCTTTTATTAAGATTAAGGTAAAAACTAATCAAATTTAATAAAAATAAGACAAGTTGTTAGTTCAGTACTAATTGTGTAATGCAAGTTTATATCATCAATTGTCAGTCTCAGTTAATAAATCTAGAAACTTTCACATTGTTCAAGTTATTTCTGATCTTATGTTATCTACCATCTGTGCCCCAGCCATTGGATGATGGCTCCACTGCCTTGTGGATATCTCTGGTGAAAGGAAAGGCTATGGGAGTAAACCCAGACAAAAAAAAATCTAGTGCAGAACCCCCAAGGCGGCTTGATGCCAACTTCCTTTTGGCAGTTCCTGTAGCCAAACTGATACGTGGGAATTGTTCATTATTTTCCAGTATAAAGAGTTTCTAAGAAACAAGATAACATTTCAAAGCTATAAAGATAACCGTGAACGACAAAACTTGGGTTTGACAATTTGGAAATTTTATTCTTGTTTTATTTTCTGGGTTTGGTTATAAGAAAATTGATAAACTGATTTTAACATTATTTTCTGGTTGTCTACCATAATTAGTTCTTTGGTAATGACATTCAGTTTCCCGTTTTCAAGCTAATAACATTTTCAAATAAAGAATAAACATAAGAATTTTGTTTCATTTTATTTAAAAACTAGCATAGTACCTGCACTGTTAACTGTTATGCCACTAGCACCTCCTATAAAAAAAATTCAAGAAATGTTTTCATGTGAATATTTTAAAAGATTTGGTTGAGTTTTGTGGCTGGTAGGGGTATGAGTATAATTTGTTAAGAATAACCTGAAATGAGGCAGGGAATATGAAATATGTGTATATTATTGATTTTGTATTGGGAATTTTTGTCATAGTTTTACATGCCAACAAGTTTGCAATAACAAGACGGCAAATAAAGGTGCCAGAAATCACTTGAGTTGATTTTGATGGGTAAATTGTCCGTTTTTACATACATATAAGTGTATATGTATATAACTGTATACCTTTTCACTCTTTATATCCCTCTCTCTCGGTTCAGTTTCTAATTTGCTAAAGCAATTTTTTTTAATTTTTTTATTTTTTTTTTTTTTAAATCACTTCTGTCCCGAACACATTTGTACCATGCCTGGGACGATGTTAATTTCGAGCCCTGGTTTTTCTATCCACTTGAATTATCTTCTGATTCATCTGTTAATTCATCCTGATTCATCTGTTAATTCATCTGTTAATTCATCCTGATTCTTTGGAAATAACATTATTCCTGTTTTATAACAACTGAACGTCCTCCTTCCAAATAATCAAATTATCCAAAGAACTAATAGATTGTTGGGGTACCATGCTGTGTCCTTCATGGTATTTCTTGGGGCAATGAGCATTACTTTGCAGTGCCCATTCCCACTCCAAGTAACACACAACAGGTTGTATTGAGTTACCTGGTACACGCAACATGGAGTTATCTCTGACCTGACCTATTGGGAGAAATAGATTCAAGGGCATTAGTGCAAAGTGAACACTAACTACCTCAGCTAGCATTTGAACTCAGTTTGCCGATTTCAATTTTGTGATGTTAAGAGTTAGGCCAACTCTGCACCTCCAAATATTGCTTAGATGATAATAGTAGTGTGATTTTATAAATATACAAATGAACTTATTCTAATGGTTTAAGAATTGTCAAAACTTTAAATTTCCTTACATTCAATTAAAGTGGTGGTTCAAAAACTCAACTTAGCAAAGGGCCTCAAATTTGTTTTTAGAAACAGTCAAGCAAAACTGTCAGCATAGGTTGTTTGTTTTTTTTTTTTTTTTTCTGGTTTTTGAGCTGGTCTGGCTATGTATGTATCATACATACAGGCTGCACTAATGGAGCTAGAAGGCTGAAAGATTTTCAAAATTACTCATTATTATATCTAGAAAAAACGTGGTTTTTTATTTGTTTTTTTTTTTTAAAAGAAAATCTTTTTTTTTAAAAGGTTACCCCCCACCCCCCACCCACCTTAGGTTTTTAGTGGGGTGTTCAATTTGCAATGTAAGTTTATGCTAAATTGGTCCCTTTGTTTGTGTTCAGCAGTATTCACATTTGTTTTCTGAAAATTTGGACTTTATTAGTGATCATTGCTCATCAAAAGGCGAGAGAAGTAACTTATTGATCACCCTCTTTTCCCAATTTTTTTAATTGATCACCCCAAACACGGCATGCTGCCAAAAGACGTTGATCTATTGAGTGACTAACCAGACCTGTTCATCTTTATAACTAAGCAACTTTATTGATTGTTGGAAGAAACATTCCATCTTGTTGATTATTTTGTTATTAATTTAGCTGTTCTTTAACCTTTAGCACTCTGTACATGACTTTGAACAAAAAGTTGGCACGTCTGCCTCACACGCAGAAGGTCCTGGGTTCGATTCCTGGTCTGGATGAAGAGTGTGGAAAACTCCTTCATTAGGACAAATTTCCCTGTTCTCTCAGCAGCTAATCTAAACTGTATGATTAGGGTGTAGGTATCCCTTTGGTGGACTTGCATCCTGTGGTCAGAAAAACTTGTAGGAAAAAAAAGTCCTGGTCTTGACCAGACTTGAGACTTGCAATGATCACTGATCACCAGCCTCCATACTTAAGTGACTGGATGCTTTTCCTTATACATAAGCAATGTCTCGGCTTATCACTGTCCACTGACTTTACTACTACTCCACCAGCTTTAGGCATTTTCTGCACTTCAAAATTAAATATTTCTGGTGGTAGGGGAAAATTGTTGATTAACCACTAAATTTAGTGATTTTTAATTTTTTTAATTTTTAATTTTTTTTTATTTTGTAAAATTTATTTTAGCAAATTTTGGCACTCACTCACTCACTCACTCTGTATGTTGTGTATTGGAAATCTGGAAGGAATTGTCAGTGGTCAGGAATTAAGGCAAACATTATTGAAAGAATAGGGCTATTATATGTATAATGTAAATGCATGGCTAATAATTTTACTATAGAAATGCATTGAAAAAAGGATTGTCAGTGGTCAGGACCATTACTGATAGTTTAATGATGTTTGGGTTTTTTTCATTAGAAATGGGGTGTTAAATAAAGATGTTTAGAAACAGATATTTTGGCTTTGTGTCTATTCTTTCCTTGTGCTTTTATAAATCTGATGCTTAAGACATGCATCAACATTTTCAGATTCTTTCAAAACTACATGAAGCCAAGTTTGAAAAACATGCTTGTAGTTAATATCTGATTACTAAATAAGAAAGTGTGTCTGTGTGTATTTAGCCCAACTCCATCTTTTAATTTCATTTCCCAAATTGCATAAATGTTAGTAGTATGCTGTTGAATATTTATGGTGATAAGGATTCTTTTGAGGATGTACAGACTAAAATTTACAAAAAATATCTATTTGTTTTCTTAAGGGGATAAAGATAAGATAAAATTGGATGTGGTTCTCTTTCTATATCCTAAATCGCGTGTTCAGCTTTTGTTTATTTGGTTATATTGGCAAAGTCAGAAATAAGCTTTTCTCAAAATGTTAGAAACCGTCAACATCAATATAAGTTTCTTCAGTTTTTAAGTTGGTCTGACTGACTTTTTGGTGGGGGTTCAATTTTCAATGTAAGTTTATGCTAAA
>VCCN01003880.1:8476502-8489521 GCA_006491835.1 Architeuthis dux
TGTGTCTTCATTGTTTATGTAACACAGGATGAAGTACCAGTCCACGCTGGGTAAGAATCAAAATTTGATCACTTATATCTTAGCCCTAGCCCATGGGCCCCACTCTCCCTCAAAATTTAATTGAAATCCATTGAGAAATTGTGGAGATATTGTGGTATGGCTACGAAGCAGGGGAGGTAACTGTACTTGGGTTGATCCCAAAAATTGAATAAAAAGGAATAAAAAGTTTGCCTTCACTTTTGATCCCTAAAAGTGGAAAAAAAGTTTCCCTTTTTGATTTTACAATCAGAAAATGAGACCAGGTAAAAAAAAAAACTCTTAGAAAAAAAAGTGTGATCAGAATAAATGTTCTCTTAGGATGTCACAGCAGCTGTACACAAAATAGGTGTACAATTTAGCATTATAGTTACATGGTAAATAGACACCCCACCCCCACCCTAAAACCATAAAAGAAAATTTTTTTTTTCTTTTCAAAACTTTTTACTTTAAAAACTTCCCCTAGATCCATTGAGTATGCATACCAAATTTGGTTGGGCAGCGCCCATGTTTAGGTGGTTTCTATAGCGTGAAAAACAAACACACAAACATCACTTGTGTATATAGATATATATAGATGGATCTTATTCAATGACATTCTCACCCTCCTACACACACACCTTCTCCTTTTTTAAAAAAAATTTTTTTTTTTAAAACTAGCTGTTTATATTAACATGTTACATAACACGATCTTACATAAGCTAGTTTTAAAAATGTATTCAACAAATACTTCAAAACTTTCATTCACTGTAAACATTACATATATAGTGACATGGTGGGGGTGGGGAGACAGTTACCAAGGTTGTATTTTAACGCTGACTGCATCTGAACTTAGTAAGTGTAGGCAAGGTTTTAGCTTTTTTTATTTTGTATTTATAGCCAAAGATGAGGGTTGGGCTAGCAACTCTATCCCATAAAACCTACTTGCTAATGAACCCTCAGCAAAGTGGTTGTGGCCCCATGTTCTACAAGGATTCTACATGAATCCTCATCAACCTTTTTAACGTCCGCCATTGGGTACAGTCTATCACGACGGTTGCAGTGCCAATATCTCCTAAACCTGTCTAAATCATCATGACATCTTATTTTCTGCCGGCCGGAATGATCTCTGGGATCCACATTGTGAGTTGTGATGTCCAGCGTTTGTCTGACATTCTTGCAACATGGCTTGCCCATTGCCATTTGAGTTTTCTACTGGATTCCATAATATCTCTGACTCCTGTTTTTTCTGTAATATACTGTGCTGTCTTGTGATCTCGCCATGTGATGTTAAGCATGATCCTCTCTTGTGCACGTTGCATGGTTCTTAGTTTGAGAGCCAATCTTTTCGTTAAGTTCCATGTTTCAGCATCAAAATCCAATTAATTTATTACTTATTTTTCATTATTAGATTGAAAAGTATTGAAAACCATTTTATTAATTTTGAGTATTATTTATCTTCATCTTAAATTTTTAAATAATTGCTTTAATAATACTACTAGTACAAAAACATTAACAACAAATATAATGCCGATATTCAGAGTAAAGGGTAGGTTTAATGGTTAGATTTGAACTTCTGTAGCCGGTTAGCTCTTGTGGCTGTGTGGTCAAAGCATCTGGGTGTAAAGCAAGCTTCTCTTTAGCAAAAGCGATGTGAATTAGAATCTCACTGGGAGTCTATTCTTTATTTCCGATTGCTCACTGCCAAGTTGAGTTGTGATAAAAGCAACTAAAAAATTAAGATAAAGGTAAATGTAGTCAAAATTAATGCAATGCTTAATCCAATTTAGTCTGCTCATTAAAATCTTTTGGATGAATGATCTGCAAATTCTGACATCTGTAGCAGTTTCGGGGTGGAACTTTGAAGAATTTTACCACTGCTTTGCACACAAGCATTGGTGCATATACAATTAAAACTTCATTTTTATAAAATACACTTATTGTTTGAATGTTAGTTTTTGTAAAAATGCTTTTGAAATTCTTTTAATGTTGTACAGTTTTATCAGCCTTTTAGAAGAGAGGTAAATTGTTGCCCTGAAGTTAAATTTATGAATTCTAGGTAAATGTTTTGTTAATTCTTTAACCTGTTTGCTGCCACAGACGAGATAACTCGTCATATATCAAGTCGTCAGTCTAGTACCACGGATGAGAAAACCTGATACAGGAGTTACAATGTTAAGAAATACACTTGACAGCGAACAGGCTAAAAGAATCCATGATTGGTTTATAGCATGATCATTTGCTTCTCAAAATCATTGAAACGGAAGTCGATTAGTAGTAATATTATCTTGATTTTTATTAGATCATTCTTTGTCAATCATTAAAAATTGATAGTGTAACAATACAACCAGCTCTCTCTATGTATGTATGTATATTAAAAAAATTAAAACAAAAAAATTGTTTTGTTTTGGATAAAAAAGAGAATACTGTATATGCCGGTATATGAGATGGACACTCAATTAAAAAACGTATGCCAAGGGAAATTATGAATCACAGCCACCCATATATGCTTCTTTTTACCTAGTAAATTGGTGATGGTAAATTTAAGTTACCTTGATGAAAATACTTCCAGTATATTTTGAACCATAAATTCAGGATTTAAAAAAAAAAACATGTCTGGTTAGTTACTCGATAGAAACCGTCACATGACAAATTAGGAAGCATGCTCTGTTGGGGGTGATCAATGAGTACGTTAATTCTTTTGCCTTTTGTTGGGCTGTGATCATGAAAAAGTCAATTTTTAAAAACAAGCATGAATGCTGCCAGACACAAACTTACACTGTAAATTGAACCCCCCGCCCACTAAAAACTTATTTTGGGGTGGAATTTTCAGAAAAACAAATCACTTCACCTACTCATTGTGGTGTGTGTGTGTGTGTGTGTGTGTAAGTGTAACATTTCAAGTTTCTACTATGAATGGTTAGGGCTGCGTGAAAATCTGGATTCATATTGTACATATAAATGTTAGAACACATAACTTAAACCCAGCAAATATTATACTGCATCCAATGCGAAGTGTCCAGCTTCCAAAGCTTGATATAGACAGTTATGGGGCTTGGATGAGTTGCAGTGAGCGATAGTCCTCCAAATAGCCTTGTAACCATTCTTCAGTTGAATCCTAGTTTCCGTGTGTAAAATGGAGATAACTCCTGTTAGCCTTAAAATGAACTAAGGATTATCTACCACATGTAATTTAGTGATATATACATTTTCAACAACAGAAAAAAAGCAACTTTATTTCCATTCAAACCTTTAACGTTTCACACACCCACTCAATGTTAAAAACAATTTGACAATTTAATTTATTCAAACGAATAACAATATAATTATGTATTTACTTCTGTTTTTCTTTCATGGGCAGATCATCCTTAGTTCATTTTAAGGCTATCAGGAGTTATCTCCATTGTTATGCATGGATACTAGGAATCTACCTATTCTTCTTATAGTCTGGCATATACAGTTAAGTTTCTGGTCATTTTATTGGCTGAGATATTGGCTTCATGAACTGACCACTTTTTGATAGATTTTTTTTTTCTTCTTCCCATTCTTTCAATACATGTCAGAATAGAGAAAAATCCTGCTTTGTGGTCATAATGACATTGCGCAACTTGGCAAAATGTACTGATGTTGTATTAGAGTGGTTAGGTCAGTTTTTAAAATGTCTTGATCGCTGTTCTAGAATTTGAATCCAAGCCAACCATGTTGTCATGATGACTGGAGCAAAAGCTCAAGAGAAGCTTTAGCAGGAAACCAATTCCTGATTCTGCCTTAAGGCAAACCAAATTGCAAGACTGCTAGAGAACAAACTGACACTTTTGCCAGGAGTGCCTTTCAATTTGACATGGAAGGAGGTGAAAAATTATATGCATTAGATAAACTTTAAGTAGCAATGAACAAACAATAAATATTTTTCATTTGATATGTATAAACTTATACTTTCAAGAGAGGCTTATCATTTATCAGTATATGACTCAAAGGTGCCTCTTTTTAAACTCTATCGCTCTCTCGCTCCTGCTCATTCTCACACGCAATCACACAAGAAAGGTGGGGCAGTGATGTCCCACAAAGAGTTCTCAAAGGGTATAACAATACATTAAATGTGTTATCAACCATTGAATTGATGTTATCATCTCTGATTATGCGTTTAATCCTTGTTGTATCCAATTAAAATCTCTGGATGGCAATAGCTGTAACTTTTCATGAAAAGTATGTTTGTCATTCTCGATTTATGAACAGCTTTTCTTCATCTTATTCCTGCCTTTTATCACAGCTTTCTTGGTTGAATACCCTCCGACCTTCTTTATTCCTACTTCCCGATAATTACTTACTGTTGGAGAGTATTCAACTTAGAAAGTAACAATAAGTTGAAGAAAAGAGTGGTTACAAATCAGTAATGAGAATGCTTCATCCTGGAATTCAAATAATTTTAATATATTTGTCATTGAAAGAACTTTATTACAGAAACTTAGATCTGCCCTTCCTTCCTCATTTATAGAGAAGATTAGTAAGAGACTTATAGTGCATCTGATGTTGAGAATATTTTGTTACCCTCCTCTCAATATCACTTGAGAAAAGTGATGAGGTGAAGTTGAACAGATTTTGCTAATCCTGAGGGGGTCATCTCATTGATTGAAAGCTGATTAAATATCTGTTCATTTCTCCTTTTGGCTTAATTGTATGAATCTTTAGTTGAGGTTTAGCCAAAATCAGTTTTTAGACACTTTAAAATCTATAAAATTATCTTTCTCTTATTTAGAAAAGATGTACCAGTTGATCCCATAATGACTCTGAAACCACTCCCTTCTCCTCCTCTTCATCGCCCACTGCTCATGGGTTAATTGAAATAGATTGAGTTCTTAAGCAGAAAATATCTTCCGCTAAATAAATCTTCTGCCCAGATAGACGTCTATATTTTTACTACAAAGACTTGCAAATCTATATTTAAATTATTGAAATATGCATCATTCTGAACTTTTTCAGAATAATAAACGACAAAATAGATTGAGAACTTTAAAAAATTTACTTCATGGCGGCACCCTCCCCAACTTCTTTTTTTTGCTTTTCTCGCCTAACACTCAATTTTATGATTGAGACTGATCACCTAAGTGTTGAAACTAAAACCGTAAAACATTACTCTTAATTTGAATTCTTGTTTAAAATTTTCATGCCCTAGTTTATTATATGGATTTTTAATAAGGTTGCTTTTAACCCATAGCAATCAACATGCCTTGATCTACATCAGGGTTTCTCAACCTTTTTTTTCCCCATCATTCCCTTTTGGTTATTTTAAAAATCTATCGCCCCACTCAGTTCAACTTCTGCCTCCTTGGTGTTGACTGCTCTACGTTATCTAATGCCTTTAGCCAAATAAATACTCCTCAAGTAGCTTGACTATATCTGCCAAAAGGAACATTGCTTTCCATTATGTAATACCTTATCTTGGCTAAGCCAAGTAAATTTCATAATAAATTGTTTACAGTGAATATTTGGAACTTCAGGACGCCCTACGTGTGCTTGCATAATGAAATTAGACAATAACGGAATAGGGAATTGATAATTAAAACATTTTTTTTAATGCATATTTTGTAATTCACCAAGCTGAAATAGTTTCCCTTATTTCTTGACTTTACCGATATAAAAAGAAAGATTGCCTATTCTTTTTTTCTAGAAAAATCCATTTGTAAGTGACAATTTAAACCCCCCCCTCTCCCTGTTGAGAATCACTGCTACATAAATAGAAAGTACTATTCACTGAATCAATGCCTTGAAATAATAGGAATCTCTTGTCTGGTTTTTCGTTGGTTGAATAAAAATCATAATCAGCCTTTAAAAAAGTAGTTGAACATAGGCCTTCCCCAAGGACTGTTGTTTTAAGTGTAAGACCTGGTGAGTGATGAGCCTCCAGGTTGAGTTCATAAACAAAGATATCATATAATCGCATAAAACAGAATCGGCAAACCAAGTTTAAATTTTCGGCTGAGGCTGCTTGTGGTAACTTAGCAGTACTAATGCTCTCGGGAAAGGCATGAATCTGTTTCTCCCTGTACTCTCTCCCATCACCAGATATCTTCTCAAAACGTTTTGTTGTCGATATGCCAAGATGGGTGACGGAAAAGAACGAGTGAGCTCTTTGGCATACAACTCTGGCATAACTACCTTGCTGACTAAGCAGTAGTAACAGTGAAAAAAAACTGTTACACCTCTTAGATCTCAAACTAAGGATCATGCAATGTGCAACAGGAAAAAATTATGCTGAACATCACATGGAAAGAAAAAAGTAGTGTCAAAAATATCCCAGACACCATTAGCAAACTTAAATGGCAATGGGCAGGCTATGTTGCAAGAATATAGACAACCGCTGGACATCGTGACTCACAACATAGATCCCTTGATCATGGGCAAAATTGTGGCCGACAAAAAATAAGATGGTATGATCTGGACAAGTTTGAAATATTTTGGCACTGTGATGCTCGGAAGCAAAAAAACTGGCGAAGGGGAAGGCCTATGTCCAACATAGGACTTTAAATGTGTGATTAGTGATGATGATACTAGCCAGTCAAACTTATATGCAACTGACTGTGAGGCTGGAGATTTTATTTAATAAAAATTGGTGTTTCTTTCTATTGATTTTTTTTTTTTTTTTTTTTTTTTTTTTTTTTTTTTTTTTTTCCAAAGAAGAATGTTGGCCTGCATTACTGTGCAGTAATCAATATCTATAAATGCATTCACATTTATTGACTATTTGGTTCATTATAAGGCTATAACTGTTGTACTGATAGATGAAATGTACTGCTATTTTCAGTGGCTTGGTAGTTTGGCTTTTCTATTAACCCTACCAAATTGAGAGCTGCCAGAAACAAGTGGTATCTTATCTGCAACTAAGGAGAAAATTGGTTAGGAGCATCAGAAATTGAATACATCTCAATTATATATTATATTGGATTATTGCTCGTAGGTATGCAGTGGCGGAATGTTTACCGACGCAGGGATTGGAATCTTTCAAACTCCTGTTGAGACTGTGTTCACTTTGCACGAATGCCCTTGGTAAATGCATGAATCCATCTCTTTTCTCTCTAGCTATGGGTAAATAGTTGGGTAGATGTTTCTCCACTGGTTGTTGAAAGTATGGCTCAGTGGTTAAGAAAAAGACTTTCTTCTAAAAATGCCAGTTGGATTAGCAGCCAAATATCAACCATCATACTTGAAATGCAACCATGATGGAGCTGTTCTTGTATTTGTGAGTCTGACTATTGAAAGAGCTGATGGCTTGTTTAGTCTGAAGTTCCTCTTGGTTGCCAGTTTCTGCACTCACCAAAAAAACGCAAAGCATTTCAAGCTGAATGACCATTCTTGCATTTGTATTCTGTTGCCACAGGGTTTATACTGAGCTTTATCTGCTTACCTATGGTATTACTGTATCATTGATAAAGTGCTTCGGCCAGTGGTTGAAAGCGGGATTGATTGATTTGTTTAGCGGCATATCAACCCTTGATGGGTTATTTAATGCCGAAATCGGTTTAAAATTCCCCAAAATAGTCTTGTGACTTTGGGGCGGGGGGGTCTTCTCTTCGGGGGATGCAGTCAGCGTGTTCTAGGCCCCAGTCGACAAGGCCGAAAGGGGGGTTGGTAAACAGGGTTACAGTGTATATCTACTTCTCAATTTCCAGGCTTTTTGAACATTTCAAAACGGCTCCAAAATTTGCTATATTTAAAAAAATCTTCTGTAGGGATTTACAATGCCCTGGATCCCCCATCTGCGCAGGTTCACTTTGCTCATCCCTGATGGACCCCTCTGTGATCCCTGAACACAAAACCTAGATACAGCCTTACTGTATACCTGGTTCCCAGAACACATTTCATCATTGGTTGCAAATGTCCTACAGTATATTCCGATAACTTGTCCTATATTGACTTGTAAATGTATCCTCGAAATTAAAATTCTGCGTTATGTTCTGAGTATACCAGCATCTTCTGCATTTTGTGAGTGTGCTTTCTCCATGATGAAATTAAAGTGGACAGAAGTTAGAAACAAATGATCTGTAGAGCTCATAGAAGCTGAGCTACTGGTCACCCTGAACATGAGAATGTCCTCCAAATTTGCAGAAAAAATTAAAGATGGCAAAAAGTACTCCTTCAAATAAAAACTAGTTTATTTCTTAATTGCATTTTATTGAATTGTCCAAAAATTCTTGCTTGCAACGCTTACTGATCAAAATTACACGCGTATTGCTTGCTGAGTAAAATTAGCTACACTACAGCTTATTAATATGATTTTTCAAATTTTTTTGTATTACCTCAATCCACAAAGCTTTTTGTTAAAAAATTGCCATTTTTCAGATACATTGTTCACATTATTCCTGATTATTTAAATTTCTTTTAAAAACTCCAGGAAGGACAAAATTTAAAGTATTTTTTTAAGCCATTATCTGGATCCCCTAAAACACAGGGGTGCTCCTCAACCTTCCCTCCCCGTTCTATATTTCCATTTCTAAATGTTGGCAACCCTAGTTGTGACATCTTGAAATGTGGCTAACTTTCCCCATAGCCAAACTTTTTTGAATCCAGGTGCATGAGGATTTTTACATGGTCTCCTTAGTCAAAAAAATACTGGACAGTTTACATTTACATTTATGTGGTTAGGTAAATATAATAAATCATATAATTTGAATACTAATACAATATCCGGAAATAAATACAAGTCATATAACTACACATCCGAAGAAAAGGATCTAGGGGTGATAGTGGACGAGCTGCCAATAAACATATAGAAGAAAAAAATCAAAGCAAACCAGATGCTTGGTATAATCCAAGCACATTCAAATATATGGACACCACTATATTCAAAATGCTTTACAAAACCCTGGTCCTACCACATGTAGAATATGCAAGCATATCTGGTCTCCACACACCAAAAAATACAGTGACATGTTAGAGAGGTTGCAGAGGAGAGCTACAAAACTGGTGCCACAACTAAAAGACCTGCCATTTGAAGACACTCAGAATACTACAGCTTCCCACTCTACAATACAGAAGATTGAGAAGTGACCTGATACACATTTAAAAAATGACACAGCATGGTAGAAATGGACACAAATACTCACTGTAAGATGTGCATACAGCAAACTCATGCTACAGAGAACACTAAGAACAGAGGTCTTTCAAAAACGCTCCATATATGTCGTCTGCTATTGTTGCCATGGCCTTGTCGATCACTGATTATGCCAACCCCTACTGTTGAAAAAAAAAGCTATATTTCATTTTTTTTAAGGCAGCACGTGACGATTTTTACCACATTTCCGTTGAGTAATGATGAAACTGACTTTTGCAAATAAAATTATATCAATTGTGAGTGTAAATTATATAGTAAATTTTTTTAATTACAGAATCTCAATTTAAAAAAAAAAAATGTTAAGACCTGTCAAAATGATTGATTTATCGATTAAAAAGTAAACATTTATTTTAAAAGTTCAATTCTACGTCGTAATTAATGAAAATTTGTTATTTTTTTTAATTTTTATTTTTTTTTATTTTAATAATCCATTTCCTCTTTCTAACAAGAACAAGAAAAAAAACTTGAACACATTTAAAAAAATTTAATTACGTTTTAAAATAGGTGCAGTGGGTATGTCTACTTAAATGCCAACCGCTTTGTTACATGTATCTTCAGTTGGTACTTTTTATGATAAAGAATTCATAAAAGTTATGTTTCATTTTTTTTAATTTTATGATTACTTTTTACATTCATCTTAATTTATTACTTCTTGCTTTTTATCGCAACTTTCTACAGACTGATTGCTCTTCGACTGAGCAAAACAGCCTTGATAATAATTCATCTATAAAAATAAAGATACAAATGTTTCCTGTACATCCATGTTTTAAGCTATTTCATACATGTTTTAAGCTATTTCATACTCGTTTAAATTATTAAAATATTTCAACACATTTATGCAAATTACATTTATTATATATTATGTTGTACATTTGTATAAAAATGAAACTGTTTTAAATATGCAATGAAGACTTTGTATTTTCATCAATTTTTACGATAAAAACCCGGCACATTAGTTACAACATTAAACAAATATACTTGGGAGCAAATAAGTTATGAAATAAGACATGTTTAAACTTTTTGAATTATCGTTAGCAGATTGTTGCAATTACTTTTTACTATAGAAATACAGAATACTCAAGGTTTTCGTGAATTTCAAGAGCAAAACATTTTTTAAAACTTAGCCTAAATGTATCACTGTTGCATGTGTACCTGATTAGATTTCATTCAGTCATGAAATCTTTTTTGAGAGTGGTCAGATGTTTTTTTTCTTATTTTTGGTTTCATTTTATTTTTAAAACCTGTAATCATTTGTTGAAAAGTAAAAATACATTTTTAAAAGCCTAATTACGTCAACAAGTTTGATATACTAAAAAAAGTATTTACTTGTAACTTTGTCTTTTTTTAAATTTGTATTTCTCATGGGTAAATGGCTGTGCTTCAAACACGAAAAAAATAAAATAGTTTTCCATGCTTAGATGTACAATCTTGTGCGTTATGCAATCTAAGGGAAGTAACTCGTAGTGACTTAATATTAAAAAGAAAATTCCAATACAAACATTCGTCAAAGGATGAAATTTACATATATGTAATGAGTTATTTGTTATATTGGAACAAGGTAAATAATAATTTTGCTTTAAAAAAAAAAATTTAAAAAAAAAAAAAAAGATGGTGTATGATAGTAAAATGTTGTAATTGTGATTTTTCTAAAACTCCAACTGAACAGCGTTTTGTATTTAAACTTAAATTTCAGTTTTAGTGGTAACATACCTGCACATCACATGTCAATATGACCTTGTATAAAACTTGTTGGTATGTGCGTGCGCGCACATACACACACACACATCTCTAAACTTTGGTTAGAGAGGTGGTCATATGGAAGACCAGCATTAGACCTCAAGTGGTTTATGCAACAGTCTAATGGTCATTATTATTAATTCTTGACTACTATTTACCTTCATGTTAATTTTTCAGTTGCTTTTTATCGCAACTTTATTCAGGCCATCACGGCAGTGCGAATTGGAAATGAAGAATAAGTTCTTGGTGAGACTTGAACACACTCCCCTCAAAAGTGGCCTCATTGTATTTCTCTACCTCCCTCCATGCCAGAGGGAAGCCAGGTTAATGCCCTGCTGCTTTTATCAACTGAGCTACGAGAACTAGCTGGCTAGCAGAAGTCCAAATCAAGTCTTTAAACCTACTCTCTATCCTGATCTCTCTGTGCCATGTTTGTTTTTGAAATGGTAGTATCAGTAAAGCAATTATTTAATCATTTATTAGATGAAGTATTATGAATCATTATTATTAATTTTTGACTACTATTTATCTTCATCTTTATTTCCAGTTTGTACTGTGTACTCACTGCCATAGATTGATGGCCTGAGTAAAGTTGCGATAAAAAGCAACTAAAACATTAAGATGAAGGAAAATGGTAGTCAAATACTAATAATGATTTATAATACTTCCTCTAATAGCTTTTGACTTTTTCTGAATCCTGTTAACTCCAATAAAAGAAGTGCCCTATTTGTATGTCACTACCTCCTTCTCTTGACCAAAGCACCATTCCAGTGTTGTGTCAATCAACCTGGGTTCACTACCCTCTTAACTCACTGCAGAGTAAACTTGTTTTTGCTATTTATCAATTGTTGCTGCTGCCGCTGCTGCTGCTACTACTACTACTATCTCCTCTAAAGTTGAGGAGGAGGCTGGATTAACTTGGCTCTACCGTCTTAGTGATTAGTATCTCTGTGTTACACACTTAGTTGTTGTGTTGTCACCCTGAAAGGACATTTTTTAGTTTCTAAAATGACAAAGATTTCTCAGTCTGATTCTGGAAACTGGACGCAACAACATCAACAGCACTTCTTCATGCATTCATGGTGGGTTCATAAAATGTTTTTGTTTGTTTGCAAAATAGGCATGTTTAAAAAAAAAAAAAAAAAAAAAAAATTTTTTAAAAGTAGTTCTGTCTAGGATCAGAGTGTAGTAACTATGCGCTTGTTGAAAAGTGTTATGCACAAATGTGTGTATATATGTATATATAATATATACATACTCACACTGTAGTATTTGAAATGAAAGTTTTCCTTTGTATATCAGTTATCTAACATGAAAAAAGCTTGCCATACAGGTGGACTTAGTTCATTTAACAATATAGTAAACCCTCGCTATAACAAATTTTGGCTTTAACGAACTTGTGGATCCATCTGAACTGACTTCGGATTTACCAAAGTTCGATAAATGCGGCGAACACATGGACCATATAAATGTGTACAATTGTTTTTATTTGATACTAGCCGAAAATATGCGCCCTCCCGGTGGTTATCTCCAGGTATATGGCCGTAAAATATTAAATCACTTAACTTAAGGTTTTTTACGGCCGTAGGCTCCATATAGCTGTTGATAACTGCCCGGAGGGCTAGTATTTTCAGCTAGTGTTAATAAAAATTGAAGGTAAATTAGGTGTTGTTTTTAAGTAAATAGTAGGCACGTTCACTTCAGTTTGGAGTTTAATTTACTCCAAACAAACCAAAATATGAGAGTAAATTTAAATAAAAACTGTTGTTTTATTTTTTAATTTTTAATTACTGTTGATAAATTGAAAAGGATGATGAAATTTAAGTAAAAATTGTAGTTTCTGACAGTAACTTTTAGTACTTAGAAACAGGGACAGATGTTTTTTTATTTGCTTCCAACCCACAACTGGCAAGCTTCCGGCCAGGGTTGCCAGATTGGCTTTTTTAAAAGCCAGATTTCACAAATTTGGCTTTAATTTATTTATTTTTTTAAGCATGTTGGCTTCATATATTCAGTTTGTCTTTCTGGCCTTATTTCTGGCTTTTTTTTCACTTTTTTTTTCACTTGGCTGACTATATTTTTCTTTATTAGTAAATCATAAAATATAAAAATACAGAAATCATTGCTCACTTAGAAAATAGATAATAAAATTAGCTCA
>VCCN01003880.1:8516489-8529576 GCA_006491835.1 Architeuthis dux
TTTCTCGGAATTCTTTCTATTGTTCAGCTTTTTGGTGATGACTATCTCAGATAGGAAAAACATTTGTTCCTTTCTTGTGTTTATCTCAAGAGAAGCAGTTTCACCTTAGTTATTTTTATGTCAATTCTACAGATAGTCTAGTTTATAAATATTACTTGTGCATTAACGCCTTTCGTTTCAAGTCTCTCTTCATTGCTTTCTGATTCGATCTTGCTGTTATGTTAAATCAATTGTCTGCTCTATTCTCGTATTTGTTGTCTATCAAAAAGGCATTCACATTGCTAAACCAATGCATTCCAGGTTTCACAGATGCACATCTTTATGTGAATTGATTTTTGAGCTGTTGTGCTATGTTTGCATGATATATGCCCCTATGAACTCTGTGTTCTTATTAACATCTGAGATTTAGAGAGTTTGACTTTAGAACTTGTTTTTATGAATACGACTCCTGGGCGCAGGAGTTTCAGCTATATAGCACCCAGACTTTGGAATCAATTGCTCATTGAAATCTCTAACATTAAAATATTAGCAAGTTTTAAATCAAAACTAAAAACTTGTTTCGATATTTTCATACTCATATGCACTCTGTAAATGAATGAATGACTTGGCTCCGCAGACAGATTTTGGACGGGTTTTCTGTGTCTTTATTTGGGTCCTAGGTCGGCGGGGCCTGAATGTGGAGAATCCGTAGTCTGCGCAATGGAGTTTTTAGGTGAGGTGCAATGTGCGCGCGGCCGACCCCAACCTTTGGTTTGCATGCTATGGTCCACCGTGGTGGCACAGATAGCAGCAGTGTCCTTGGGTCGTAGGTTTGACTGAACTCTGTAAATAGATACTCCTAAATCCATAAATAAAAACAGTATGTTTGTTCAAATACTTATGTGCATTACTTTTTATAGGGAACTGCTCATAAGTATTCGAACAAGCACAAAATCTGTTTTCAATCCCTGGGCCATTATGGATTCTGAGCAGGGGTGGGGAAAAGTGAACTCTTCCATATAGCAATGTGAGTTCACTTTTTTAATCTCCTTGAAAAATTCTGAACAAGATTTTAGAAGGATAGAAACTAAAAAATTTGTTGTTTTTTTTTTTTTCCATTTAACAATTTAATTCATTAAAAAAAAACATTTTCAAGATATTTAGCATTCAGAACCACAAAACGTGACTAAATGCATGCCTTGTTATGTTGATTGCAACAAATGTGCTTCTTCATACGTAATGTTCCTGGTTTTAAACTCAAACCTAAGCGATTAGAAGTAAAATTGCTATTTGTTTAAATGCTTATGACCGGTACTGTGTATGTGTATATGTATTAGTGTTTGTGTGTGTCTAAAAGAATCACCACATAGAAATTTAAATATATATCTGAATTTTTTTCATGGGTAATAACTAGTGCATGATAAAAAGCCTTAGTTTCCACTATATGAGCTTACAATCACATTAAAGTGCTAGAATTAGACATGGTTTTTAGGAGAAAATAACTATCATTTCCTGATGGTGAGCATTGTTGTTTAAAATATAAAATATTATTATTGTAACGTAAACTTAGGAAATTAATAGCAATTATATCATCAACTTTGTTGTACATTAAGTTACATTAGTATAACTCCACACTTACTTTAAAGAAGTCTCAAGTCTCGGTGCACACACACACACTTCATATCTCCATCTCATTGGCTTCCATCTTTGTAAGGCTTCATCATTACAATAATTCAATTTCACTTTTGTGGGGGCTGGTCTTGTGTTGTAACGTGCACGTCAGCACTGTTTCTTTTCCAAAATCCAGTGTCTCTTGAAGTGCTTCTCATCCCTGGTGGCGATGTTGCAGGCCTTGATATATAATATAACACTCGTACAAATAGAATTGGTAGATTTAGAAGCAAAATAGAATTCTCCTAAATATTGACATAAATGTTCAATTCTTGCTTATTTAAAGAATACTGGCCAAAATTATATTCGAAAGTTTAGTTTTCAGGTGTAGAAAAGATGCGTCCGTCTCTTAAGAGACAACTACCAATGGAGTATATACCCAGTGACGAAGACCCGGTTTCTGTTGCATGCGCCAGATTAGTGATCCTTGCAAGTTTTGAGTCTGGTCGATTCCAGGACTGTATTCCTAGAAGTTGTTATGATTACTCCCTTGGCAGGATGCAAGTCCACGGAAGGGATACCTCCACCCTAATCACACAGCTTAGAGTGTACTCAATTAGCTGCTGAGTGAGTGTACAGGGAAATGTTATCCTAATGAAGAGTTTTCCATGCTCTTCGCTCATACCGGGAATCAAACCCAATGTGTGAGGCAGACGCGCTTACACCGAGCGGTCTATACACATTGAATACCAACATTAATTATCATAATTTTACTCTCTTAGTGACTAGTTAATCTGCGTGAAAAAATTCTTGGATATATTTGAATTTACAAGGTGATTTTTCAGCAAATTATCGAACTGGTTTAAGTGGAAAAGTCTTTTTTTTTTTTTCTTTTTTTTTTTCCCTCAAAAATATTTCCTACACACCATTTATCAACAAAATTGTTACCTTTTAAGTGGAAGAGTCCATTGTTACATACAGAGAAACAAAATGACACTGTTCATTATATACAAGGTGGGTGAGAATTAACTCTAAGAAATTATATGTAACATTTGTAAATATTTTCATGACTTCTTCCTGTGGGGGTGGTCAAAGGAGGTGTACCACACCAAACCACAAACTCTGGATCCACTGGAGGAGTGGATTCAACATGTTATGGCTGGACTTCCTGCAAAGGTCTATCGGGGCCATACAGAAATTGGTTCCCACGTTGAATTTTAACATAGCAGGCATACCATTGTATGCTCCAAAATAAGCTAGTTTGACTACAATCAACCAATAAATAATAAAGTTATTATCAATTTCCAAGAGGGTGTTTCTTTTCACCCACCCTGCATATAATTAGGTGTTGCAATGTCTTTCCACTTCTGTTTTTTTCTCCAGATTCCATCAATTCACTTAATTCAACTTTTGTTTCTCATCACATGAAAACCTAATCGGTTATCAATTAAGTCAAAGAAGAAGAAATGATTTTGTCCTATGTGACCCATGATATTCATGTTATCCTCAAGAAATAAAACTTCACATTATGTCCTTAGGTTCTGTGAAATACCACTTATCTATTCTTGTGACTTAAAAGTACAGAGATAGTTGAGAAATAGAGGATTAGCTATAGGGGGTCTTCAATGGTCAATTGTTGTTGTTAAAGTGAAAAATTCTATAAGGCAATTTTTTTTTTTTTTACTCTTTCTAATAAATTAAATTCTTATGCAGAATATAATAGCATCTAAATGAATTGGTTTACACACACATATATATACACACACAAAGCGTTGCTCCCTGGCCCTCTGCCGAGGATCTGTGTAGTATTCAGAAAAAAGGTAAAAAGTAAGGAAAAGCCACACTTGTTGGAAGTTTTTAGGTATTTAATAATATCCAATATTATATAGAATAAGATGTTAGGTTCAGGATCTCAACCGGTTTGATCTTCTCTTCAAGAGGTCTGAATATCTATTCTATTCTATCTTGGTGAATAAGACAACACTTGAAGCATTCCAAAAACACCCCCTAAAAATGAAAGATCCAAAAACAGTGGCCTCAAAATACCACTTCATTGGTTCCCATAATCCGTCCAGACTCCACCCTATAACAAATCTTTAAGCTAACAGTATATTAAACATCTGTCAAACTAATATACGGGCACAGCATTAATTTTACTGGAGATGGTGGCCGAGTACTGAAGGGGAGAAAATGCTCCAGTGTCAACTAAGTTAAACACCACTTTTCTGTTGGCCACTTCAATGACTTTTAGGTTAAAACTTGCTTGATACTTTCTTCGTTCCACTGGTTGACTCCATGATAACAATTTGAAAAATGTTTTAAAACTGGTTAAGACAGAAGTTAGCAACAGGCTGAACAATGAATCGCTGCTTCACCCACCTACTGGCCATGCCCACCTACTCAGTCAGCACCGCACGTCACGTATAGTATGACAAACCAGTCAACGACCTTCCTTAACTACTATCACTATAGATAATAGTCTAAATATGGTATTTACCTTATTATATACCTCACTGATAACATACTGACAATTCAAACAATGTACAGGTAATACATAAGGGTATTACCCTATTACTGGTAATATATTCAAGGTATTTAATTTATTGTATTGGTATATCACTGTATCGTTTGTTTGTTCATTGATCTAAACTTCATCACAGATTGTTTGGTAGTTTGGGGCTTGTCTTATTCCAACGATATGAGCTAAAACCATAAAATTCAGACTGAAATTGGGATCTCATCTTATGTGTAGGTCCTTTATTCACCAAAATACACACACACGCACAATAAATTTAGGGCGTCCTCTTCACCCTCACATTTTATTCTTCATTTACACGCTTCATCTTTTTCTCCCCCCCCCCCCCCCACACACACCTTTTTGTCTCAACCCAACTGCTTTGTGGGATGCACACAAAAAAAAGAAAAAGAAAAAATGTTTAAGTTTTCATAGATGAGATGAAACAAAAATTTCACAAGACTGCAAATCTGGGCTGTAAATTAAATCAGCCAAATGTCATAATTAGTTTTATTACATCATGAATTATATAAAAAGCTGTCTGGCTTTTTGGAACTTTGGTGTGTGATCATCCTTGGATAACGCTGTTTTCTTACTAGTATAGCAACAGTATATTTTTTCATTTTTTTTTTAATAAAAATTTGTAAATTTTCTCTTCTCTCAACTTTAGAAATAACTTCCAGATTCTACCATTTAACCTTTAGCACTCTGCATTCTTTTTCAAGGTTGCCAAGCATAGTTCCCTCTAAGCTGTGTGCCCACATACACATTTTCCAACCAGTGCACAAAGGTAATTAATGTGTGCACTAAAGATTTCAAATTCTGTAGATAGCTTACTGTGTTTTTATTGAAAAAATATTGATTCGCTATGTCGAATTCAAAAGTGCGCACTTACTTTTGTCACAAAAAAAATTTGCACAACATAAGATTTTTGTTCACACTGACTACAAAAAAAATTAGAGAACATTGCCAAAATAATGTATACTTAGTAACTCTGAAAGCCTGTAACTTGTGTGTCAGTTCGTGTATGACTGAAATTGACATGGCAACACAAAAGCGAAATTCCAATCCTACTATTTAATTGTTAGGCTATGGAATTGTCTGCAGTGGCAGACAACACACTTTTTGCTATACGAACAAAATCACCTACAGAGTGCTAAAGGTTAAAAAAAAAATTTTTCATCCAAATTTTATATTAGACTTCTTGTGATATTATTATTTACTTTCGTCCCTGATCTACAATTTTTTTTTCGCCAGTAATGTTTTGTGCTTTAAGCCCTAATAATCTTTGTAGAAGTTGTTAGTTTTTAGAAAAAAATATTTTTCAAGGTTCTATTTACAATGTAACTGTATGATAAACAGGACCATTACTTTCATTCCGTTACATGGAAATGAGGCTTTGAAGCATGTTGTTACTTCCTTTGTTAAATTGGTTTCTTTGATATTTTAATGAGGATTTTTCTGTGCTTTCATTAAGGTGTTTTGGTGGGGGCTGCCCAGGGAGGGGGATTCACGTGCACCCTCGTGTGGCCCCCACCAAAAGCACAGAAAAATTGTCATTAAAATATCAAAGAAACTTCACAAGGGAAGTAACTGAATACTTTGCAGCTTCACTTCCCTACAATGGATGTAAAGTAACGGTCCCATTTACCATACAGTTATATTGTAAATAGAACCTCCGTAAAACCTTAAACATTTTTTCTGAAAGATAAAAAATCCCAGGAAGATTTTTAAGGTCTAACAGATTAAAAGCACAAAAGATTTTGGGTGAAAAAAAAATTGTGTCTATTTTTTTCGACTTTGTTAATGAAAGTAGTACTGACGTGAAAAATGTGGTGTCAAAATTGTTGGTTAAATGATATGAGAGCTTTATGGCTTTTTCTAATTTATTGAGTCGTGTGTATTTCACGACTACTATTAATCTTGCACAAGTCTTGGCAAGATATTGTTTGTTGCCTTTGTTGTGTAGATTCTCACGGTTGATACAAAGTTAAGTTTTGAAAACTGATTGACCAGTTAGTTTTACTCGCTTGAAGGCTGCTGAAGTAAGACTTGAGTATTTTTACAGGTTTTATTTAACAAAGAATACAGCAAAGGTAGAATAGAATACTTCTGTAAATAATGGCTATTCACAGAACTGACGGCACCATATTGGAACATTCCAAAAAGCAAGGAAAGTAGCTACCTTTATACCTACGAAACAAAGGGAGGGGGGGGATAAGCATAATCGCTACAATCCCCCCCTGCTAAATAAAGTTATTAAAAATAAAATTAAGAAAAGAATACAAGACATAGCATCCACAAAGAATAATTAATCTTACATGTCTTGTAACTTTTTTTTATCCTTTTAATAAGCAGGAGGACTAGATATATAGCTATACATTACTAATAATAGTTCAAATGTTTAGATGGCTTGCATGTATGCTCAGATTGGAGCAATGGGGTCTGAACATCCGGGCAATGCGAATCCCTCGAGCGGGGAATCAACGAATTGTCAACTGGATCAGTTTCATTTTGTGCTGTACCTTGGTCGGACTTCTCTGATGCATCCAGGCCGTCAGAAGCCTAAACTGGGTCCTGAATCCCAGATGAGCTGTCTCGCAAATGACCAGCTGTAGCTAGATCTCGGAGTGACACCATTGTCTCTTTGCCATTATGAAGACGAACATGAGCATAAAGAGGATTAACCTCAATGAATAACGCCTCTTCAACAATAGGGTCATACTTCGATTGTCTGACATGACGCTTTAGAAGAATAGTTCCAGGTGAGGACAACCATGTCGGAACAGAGCATCCACTCGTAGATCGAGGGAAATTAAATAGTCACTCATGAGCATTGGATCACTGTTTGAGACAACATATCAGGTTAAGCAAAAGCAAATGGAAAAACGAGAGAATTTGTCTATAATAGTTAGGAGAGCAATATGGCAGAGGATCTGCTGTAATATTGTCTTTCCCTGGGCCGTATTTTATCTCAAAACTATAGCAGGCCAGTTCGATTCTCCACCTCTGAATTTTATTGTTATTAATTTTTCTGCCTGGAATTGAACATGAATGCCACCAATGTCGGAGTAAAGTTTCAGCTATCTTGGTTAGTGGGAAGTATTTGGCTTGCACAAGAGGAGCAACCTTTTCTGAATAATTTCTAATCCATTGGGAATAGTATTAAACATACTAATAGCCTGATGAAGAGGATGTTCTTTTAAAGGCCGAAGTCTTTCTGGGTTGGGTTTAATTTTACCCTTGGATATCGTATAACCCAGAAGGTCCACCGATGACTTCAAAAAAGAGCATGATTGTAAGTCAAATTGAACTCCTCGGCAGCCCTTTTGAGTTTATAGTCATGCTCTTCCTTACTCCTCCCACAGATTGTAATGTTGTCAAGGTAGGCCAACGTGTCTGACAACAAGTTGTTGGCGATAAACATGTCTATTATACACTGAAAACAGGCAACACCATTGGTCACCCCAAATGGAATCAGGTGGAACTGGTACAGCTGGCCACAAGCCTCAAGGCAGTGTAAGGCTAGTCTTTGTCGCGTATTGGGACCTGATGGTAGGCAGACTTAGTCTATGGTACTGAAGAATTGGTATTGTGCCAGCGTGTTTACCAGTTCGTTCACCCTTGACAACAGGTAGTCAGTGTAAACCTGTTCAGTCTGGGAGTAGTCAACTACCATTCTCTTTTTATATCACTCATTGGTGGTCACCAATGGGATAATACCTTCTGTGAGCAGCCACTTCGTTTCAGTAGCAATGAATTGTCTGTCTGGAGTACTGTACTTCCTAGATTTAGAAGCTTCTGGCTGGAGAGTAGTTGGAGAGACTAGCAAACAGTCAAGGAGTGGAAAGGGAGAAAGTAGTTTGTCCGCATACATTTAAAGGAGGTTTCTCACCACCGAAATTCATGTAGATACACAAGTGCTGCCTCATGAAGTGCCGTCCAAAGATGACATCAGCACACAACTTAGGCATCACAGATAATCTAGTATTCTGGTATTGTCGACCCTCCAGCTCCACATACACCAAACAATAACCGGAAGTCCAAGAGCTCTAAGAAGTTGTTGCAATGGACACAGTATTAATATCTGGAAGCAAGTGTAGGTGAAGCTTCCGAACTAGGGAGTGGCATAGGAAGTTCTCGGTACTACCAGTGTCTATAAGCGCTCTGACTTTCTGCCTGTTTAATTTTATCCTGGTGGTAGCACTTGCCAAATCTTCCGATGTCGTGGGCCCTGCTGAATGACATACTCTTCTAAAATGGCCCCTTTTCCCACATCTGTTACACGTAGCCTCTCATGCTGCGCAGTTCTGGTGAAGGTGCCTATTGTTTCCACAAAACACTTTTGGCCCTTAAAAACAGCTGACGAGGTTTGGGGTTTCTAATGTCTGGGATTCAGTTTGGTTGTCGGCATTACTACTACTTACTGCTGCATTGAAGATTGTTTGAGTTGCAGTATACCTCTCCGAACTCTTTTGGGCCTGTTCGAGAGCCCTTGCTTGGTCAAAGGCAGTGGAAAGATTGAGTCTTATTTTTGAGTAGCTGCTCACGAATAGTGTTAGACAAGAGTCCATTTATGAAAGAAGCCCTGACCGCCTTATAGTTGCAATCCCCACACAGGTGCCTCAGTGCCTGTAGATACTCATCCAACATTTCCTCTGACTTTTGCCAGTGTGTGGCTAGTAGATACTTAATTTTTAGGCTTGACATATAAATTCTGCAAAGTATCGATCGCATCGTTGTACGTTGGACAATTAATAATATATTAATACAGAGAGAGCAATATAATTAATGAGTAGGCTCCATTCATCTGGGGAATGTTCAATGGCCCGAAGAAAATTACAAAATGTAGCATACCAATGGTTCCAGTCTTTTGTGGCAAAGCTTATGCTTGGGTTGGTTTCAAATCTCTCCGGCCGCAAGAATTTGTCCATGTTTTAGCAGTTATTCTTTGTTGAATAAATTGAAGTAAAACCCGAGTATTTTTATAGGTTTTATTCAACAAAGAATACAGCAAAGGTAGAATAGAATAAAATACTTCTGTAAATAATGGCCACTCATAGGAATGATGGCGCCATATTGGAACATTCCAAAAAGCAATGAAAGTAGCTACCTTTTTACACCTATTTAACAAAGCCAGTCATTAAGCTTAATGCCTATTTATAGAATTTACATTATAATTATTTGTAAATAAATAAGGGAGATAACTCCAGGTATATTATATGCTAATTATAGAGCTATCTCCCGAGGATTCAGATCATTATAATATAGTAAGCACGAACGCTGACCCCGCAGTATTATGAAATTGCAAATTGGACTGGAAATTGCTTTATTCTCCGAGTCTAAGCATGTTAACAGGGTTGAGGTATCTTTTGTCATTGTAAATCTTATTTTTAGTCAATACGAACATCCGTTGTACATTTTGCAAGGGAGGTAATGTTCAACTTTGAACGGTTACCTCCCTTGATTAATTTATGAAGTCAAAAGAAACCTCAACCTTAATAGTATTGCGCTAACAATCTCGCTACAATGTCCAGTTTTTACTGTGTAATGGTAACAAACATACAAGAATTGGATTTTTATAATATAGATGTTTATGTAATCCATAATATCCTGGGTAGCATTTATTAAACGAATACATCTGCTGCCCACCGACTTTATTACTACTTCTCTATTTCCCTGCTTAACCCATAAAAACCCACTGTGATACTGGTGTCACATACAATTTAATTGATCTGCAGTCTCTTGTATAATATTATAATTTATCCTTGATATTTTTTTTTTTTAAATTTTTTTTAAAATTTTTTTAACTCCTGAAGTATACTAAGTGACATCTACTGAACATCCTGATGCAGTGACTGTCAATTTGCCTACCCAGAATCCCACAATATTCCTTCAAGTAGAAATGGGTCTGGTTTCTTATGGGTTAATTTGATGACTAAGCACTGAATTTTGCAATCTTTTTACCTAAAATTTATTTAACTTTCGGTAATTAGTGATCAGAAATTAATGCAAGTGTTACTGACAAAGTAGCGCTATTTTATATATGATTATATCATTAGGCTACAAACTTATTGATATACCTATGTAGATGTTCAACTGTCCACATTTTCTCTTGTATGCTATAAAAATGTAGTGTGTGTGTGTCTTCATTAATGTTGAAGAAATGCTTTGTCTTTGTGCTTTTCTCTCTTCCTCTTTAAACTGTTTCTGTTTCTTTATTCAAACTGATCATTAGTTTCTGAAAATTTGGCACCAGTGACTTCTTTTGCTAAAAGTAAGCCCGAGGCTTTTCTTTTAGGATTCCATAACAATGCACTCACTATCAAATAAGTGAAAGGTCATACTCTGAGACGGGGGAATAAAGGTTGTTCAGAAAGTAATGTTGTATTTTTGGAGAAAGAGTAAAGTCTTGTTGAAATTTAACAAAAGTCAGGAACATAATCATTATTAACAACAGGGCTGGTTAGTCACTCAATAGAAACCGTTACATGACCAACATCTTTTGGCAGCATGCTATGTTGGGGGTGATCAATTAAAAAATTGGAAATTAATAAGTTACTTCTCTCATCTTTTGTTGGGCTGTTGCAGGGTGAAATTCCACTCTTACTTCTATTCCAACTGAAGATGATTACTGCGGTTTTTGTATTGTATATATAATAAATAAATTTGTAAATATATAAGACTTGTCAGTTTGGCTCAATTGGTAAGAGAGCCGCCTAGCAATCACTTGGCCGTGATTTCAAATCACGGTAGAGAAATGTTAATTTTATATATTGATTTGGTTTAACGTGATGGGATGGACAAACTGAAGAGTTTACTCCCCTAAATTAGGTGAGGATTGTTCTTGTTGTTCTAGTTATGGGGGTGGGGGAAAATAAAGTCAATTTCAACTTGGACTGGAGTTAGAAAAAGTCCTGACTGCATAGAAAGAACTTGTTAATTAATTAGATGCCCACAATCTTTCATCTGAATTAGTTAATGAAAGAAATGAATTAATAAAATTGCCTGAAAATCTTCTTTGACCAGGAAAGAGAATAGAATAACTATATTTATAATGAAGAGTGTTTGAACTTCAGCTGATATCGTCTCTGTGCATATTATAAAAACATAAAATTGGAATGGCATTTTCTACTTCTGCCAACCAGAATTTCACTCAGTTTGTCCAAACAATATTTGGAAAAGTTCTCAATGAATTTCAATGACATTTTATGGAAGGGTGGGCCATGGGCTAGAAAGACTTGATTAAATTTCGCAGCAGGTTCAGGAAATTTGACTTGATCGAGATATTTTTCATTTTTCCCCATATATTTATATTATATATTGACTCGTGTTATGTTAAACTCTATATGATACTAAAATTGTTAGTTATGTTTATCTGTTTGTGACGTCTAATTTGCCAAAATGGTTCATTGTAGTCAATGTTCCATCTAATTGTGTGAAAATTTTATAAGTATGCATGCACTGTATGCTTGTGTAGGTATAAACTTGAAATTGTTTCAAGATAATTTTGGCTTAGCTTATCACTTATGGCTAATAAAATGTGGCCTGTTTTAATATAATACAAGTATGATTGCATTCTATGAAGTAATGTATTTAGTTAGTATTTTATTCTATACTTTGAACTACTTGATTCAGTTTGTTGTTCCATTAAATAAACATCAGTGATATATTTATTATACAGAAATAGTTACCTAAGAGATTATTTTCAATAAGTGTAATTATATTATTATTTACATTATCACAGGTAAATAACCTTTTGCGCGCTTGTTGCAAAACTTGTATGTACGCACACAGCTTAGAGAGAACTATGATTGTAGCGCGTGCTCTATCTATCTATCTACCCCTAAAATTCACTAATTTAAAGGATGCGTAACAAATCGGAGGTATTTGCAACATCATCATCATAATAATGTGGGGTCTGCTTGCATGCTCTCTAAAAATATTTCTCATGGGAGATAACTATTAAATGCTGCTTATAGAGTAGTCTCACTTATTAATGTATTTATTTATTTGCAAATGTGTGAAAAATCTGAGTGTAATCGGACCTTTAAATTTAATATTCATTCTGGTCACATGAGATTGCACTATTTTTCTCTCAAAGGGTGAGTCATCGGATGTCGATGTCGATCCCAAAATTAAGGTGTTAATTCAAGTTTAGTCCAATATTCACTGGATAAGTCAACTCTCTAACATAAGGCAGCATTGTGTCCATCAGAGTGTCAAGTTCATAGGTTCTAAACAGACTGAGCCATTTGGGAAATACTTAATGCTTAAAAAGTCGACATATGCCAGCATATACAGTAATACAGTAAGACCCCCCCCAAAAAAAATAAAATAAAAATAAAACATGAAAATTGACCTTTTTCTTTTTTAAATGACCACAATAGCCATGACTGTAACATGAACTATGGGGGAGGGGAAATACCTGATTGAAAAAAACAACCCATTTAGAAGTTTATCATTTTAACATTGCTTGAATATTTTTGCATTGAGAATAGTGTCCTGATGTAATCAATTCAGGCAGATGGTTTCGAGTGACTATTACTCGAGGTTCAGGATGATGGTCTATGTTACACAGGACCAAGACACCTGTGTGTGTATTTGTTTAATGTGTACCTGTTGTACTCCAAGAAGCACACAATACTTCACAAATCAACCAATGTATTTCAATGGCAAGGAAACTAAGAGGATTAGCTGATAGTACTGTTATATTAACTTTACAAAGTCGCTAGTATTTTTTTAATTACAAAAAAAATTAATTATTAAAAAATAAACGAATAATCACTTCTTGATTACATCCCATTGTTTCCTAAGTGCTTCGAGATTGACGTCCATTTTCTTTGATTGTCAGACTCTGAATAATCAGTTTAGAAAGGTGTCTAAAGAAAGAATAACACCTTTTTATTAAATCTCCATTATATGCAGATCTCTCATGCCTCTCATTTCAAGACAAAAACTTAAGACTTGATCTTATGTCAC
>VCCN01003880.1:8530039-8546079 GCA_006491835.1 Architeuthis dux
ATCATTTAAATGCTTAAATTTTACTGAAATTATTGTGACTGTTATTTACCTTCATTTAAATTTTTAGTTGTTTATCACAACTCATCTCTGGCTGTCACTCTACTGCAGCGAGCAAACAGCGTGGCTCTGAAATAAAGAGTAATCTCCCTGCTGAGATTTGAACTTGCGTCCCTTTTGCCAGAGGGAAGTCTGGTTTATTCCCAGCTGCTTTGACGGCCTGAGTTGAGTAACTAAAAATTAAGATGAAGGTAAATAGTAGTGAATATTAATACAATGGTTTACAATACTTCATCTAATAATAAAAATGAATAATAAAATAATTGCTTTAAGGAGAATAGTTTGAAAAAAAACCCCCAAAAAACGTGATAACTTTGTCAATGCAAAAGAAAATGTTTCTTGGTTGAAGACTTATATGTGGTTCCATTTGTAATAATTTAATTTTTATTATGATTTTTAGTCTTCTTTGATGCCATGGTAACAGAAATGACGATTAGAACTCAATTCCCGAAAAATGTTATCTAAAAGCTAATTAGTGTCTAGCAATCATTTAGTTAATTTCACTGTCTAGTTAGATTTAATTTACCACTGTAAACAAAATTGGAAGCGGTATATGTATTCACTCTTGTCTGTCTGTCCACACAATATCTCCAAGTTCTCTATGAATTTCAATGACATTTTGTGGGCTGAGGAGGAATTGATTATATTTTGGAGCAGATACAAGGATTTTTTTGGTTGAGATATTTTTGAATATATCAGGGCAATAGTCCTAAATATGGAAAATCGAAACTTAGTTACCTCCCCTGTCTTGTAGCTATATATGAATTGATTTTCATTCAGTTTTTAGTCAGTGTATGGCATTGCCCTGAAGTATGTGCTTTCTGAGTACTTTCTAGTTTATCAATGCGCTTTGTGAAGTCTCTAATGTGATCTTATGTATAATGCAACCTCTTATTTGTATATATATATATAAAGAATATACTTTATGTATGTATACTTTTGTGTAAAATGAAATTCCCACTTTACTATACATGGAACAAATTATTATTTTTCTTTGTTTTTGTTAGATACACAATTTCTCCAAAGAAACTTGAAAACAGTCAGCTGAGGATTTAGTCCATTAAAGGCTTCATCATAAACATGTTAGGTCTCTTCTTGTTAGGATGCTTTTTTACATATTTTCCGTTTTCATGCATTTTCTTTTTGTGGAGTCAAAGAGCTTTGTTCATTAATAGGGTCTGGAAGTATGTAGTATGAAATTGATTTTCATACTATTTTCACCAGTTTTTGACAATGACTACTGTAAATTTTCATCAGTTATTATCTTATTTTGTTTCCCTGTGACAGCATCTAAAGTAAAATGCAATGTGTTCATGACGTTCTGGATGAAAAGTTAGTCCTAATGAACCTATTTTGACACCTCCAGAGTGGTCCATATCGCTTTGTATTGAGAACAGACAGACATGCATTCACAAATATATAATAGATTTTTCCAAATCATTTTAGGCATCTGTCTAATGGGATCATTTTAGCAATGCTATGAGAATTTTTGTATGCATGTATTATTTGAAGAAATTAACTTTTGTATTTTCTATTGATTCTACTTGTGACTTTTTAACTCTTAAATTCATTTTTCCTTCTTTCAGGTAAGTCTTCCACAATTTTTTTTTTTTCTTTCTGGATTTAAACTTGGCAACTACAATATATGCGAACAACAAGATAAGTGGTAAACTTTTTCTTTTCTGTTCCTGTGTGCAAATGTAGCAATGACTTTTTTTGTAAGTAGATACATGGATATTGAGACCAGAAATTTTCCCTTTGTTTTTTTTTCCATATGTAATAGGCAACAGATGAACAATATTCTTTGCTGTACATATATTAATGCCAAGGGCAAAGACGTCATAAGTTTATGTATTATTCATTATAGCATATTTGTTTTTTTTATTGTCTATAAGTGATTCTCAAACTGTAGGCACTTGGCTCCCAGGGTAGGAATTTCATTAGGGGAGGAATTTTAGCCAGGGGAGGAACTTCTAATGAAAAGTATAATGGTGAAAAGAATTACTCCATGACAATTCAAAATAGGGGAGGAATTGAGGAAATCTAGGGTCGCAGTGGTTGGGATGTGACTGGGGACTCTGAGAACCACTGGTCTATAACGAATGATATATAGAAATGGCTTAACCTAATGGATGTCAACTGGGTGCGGATAATGATTTTATCTATTTTTAGCTATTGACAAATATTACAGACAAAAAATATAGTCCATCTGGCTTATCATACAAGTATATATCTTATTAGCCCCTGTCAAGGTTGAATATGGAAGTAATAGCTTTTTCTGTTACTGTCTGGGCAGGTAAGGTTGTTATGGGAGAGTATTATATTATAAACTGCTGACAACCTAAATAAATATTGAAAATCTGGAACCCTAATTATAAATATTTTATTATCTGAGATTTTTCCTTAAAAAAAAAAAACTGAAATTTATAATGATTGTAAAAAATTACAGCTGCTGGTCAAATGTCATCAAGATAGGGACTGCTTGTTATAAAAAAAATTTAAAAAATCTCAAATGAAGCAAAAGTCAGATGATTTTTTTCATGCTTGTATATAACAACCTCTCATGGAATCCTAGGATTCCATAGAACTTCGGTTGAGAAAGACTGATCTAGAGTAAAATCTCTTTTGTGGCTTTTATCATTCTTCTAATTTACTAAATCTTATTCATTCAGGAAAAAGACTAACCTGAACATTTAACCTACCGTGTGTTTGTTCAAGTATAACTGAAGTTGACAAGACAACCTTGAAATTCAAACATACTATTGGTCACAATTGGAGTCACCAGCAGTGGCAGGACAAAAATATTGCTCAGTGAAGTTGCCTACAGAGTAATGATGGTTAAAGAAATGCTTAGAAAATTTGAAATAAATAGGCTTTAGAATTTTTTTAAACATTTTTTTTAGCCCACTTATGTTATTGGCAAAGCAAATGTTTTTGAGGTCTGCAAATTTAATAACCTGCTTCTTAATTCTAAATTCTAAATATCTTTTTGTGAATTTCATGGCTGCAAGTTAGCTGTGCACATGTTTAGATAGCTAATTAAGTTTGTATATTGCTGGGCAAATTGTAGAATCGGTAGGTCTGAGTAGAAGATTGGATTGGGTTATGGAGAAAGCAACTGAATGTAAATTGAATTTGTACAGCAGTGCTAACAAATAATAACTACTTCAAGGAAAGCACAGGAGTAAGTATTTTTATCATAACCAATTCATTTCCGTACTAATTTTTACTTATATTTTTTAGTTTCCATTGCTCTAAAAACAAATATTTGGAAAATGTCCATTTTTAAATTTGAGGAGTTGTATGCATTGGTCTATTTATGAGAACATAGGGTTTTGTTTCTAGCAAGATTGTATGGTTACCATGGCAAAGTAGCTGTTATTATAAGTAGTAGACCTGATATATTTTTATGATCTATAAATCAGTTGTTTTACACACACATACACAATTTATATTTTGGCCTAAAGCATATGCTTGATTGTATGTCACTTTGAAAAACTATTGTTCACTCCAAGGAATAAGAATTGAATTACTATAGAAGAATAAAATATTGAGAAATGTTGATATATTTTATCTCTGCCAATGAAATTGAAAGACATATATGTATTCACTCATGTCTGTCTGTCCAAACAATATCTCCAAAAGTTATCAATGAATTTCAATGATATTTTGTGAAATAGTGGGCCATGGGCTAAAGAAGAATTGTTTACCTCTGCCAAAAAAGTTGGAAGAGGTATATGTATTCACCCATGTTTGTCTCTGTTCACACAATATATCTAAAAGTTCTCGATGAATTTCAATGACATTTTGTGGGTGGTAGCTATATATGCACTGATTTTCATTCAGTTTTTAGTTGGTGTATGGCGTTGGCAGACGTATGTGTTCTACGAGTGCTTTCTAGTTTTTGTATGTGAATTAAAAGAAAATTCTTTTATTTCATTTTTCTCATTGCTGAGCAAAATGACAGATAAAGAACATCCTCAAAATGATTTGTATGATTTTTTTGTAATGTTAGCCATATTTAATGGTAACTAGTATTTCTTTTTTTTTTTAATTTGTGGATATAAACTTTCTTTTAAAAATTAACAATTTTTAGCAAATTTGTTTTAGTTTAACTGAAGATTCTTCTAGATGAACTATAAATGTAGAAAAACTGGCGATGTCCTTTCGTCCCACATATTCTGTTATTTGTTATTACAGGCATTAAATCATTGTTTTTATTTCAAAACAATTCCCTCAACTGCTTAATGCAATTCCCTATTCGTAAAAGTTATGTTATGTTTTAATTCATTTCAAGTCTACAAATTTTGATCTAGTTTGACTGCTACTACTTATACACAGTATTCAATTATAGATACCATTGTTGGATGTGACTTTATTTATAGCAAATCCCTATTGCTTAGGTTTTGTATATCAAAATAGAACAAAGGATGATATCGGTTACTGATAATATCTAAATGTATATGACGGTAGTAAACAAACCAAGAGTAAAAACAAGCAGGTAGCGTGACTTTATTAATTCCAAACCAGTCATAATCCGTGACCATTTGTGTTCACACTGTTTTAAAATAAAAGTACCAACCACTTCAGAGTTTATAATAAGTAAATAACTTTTCTTTCTCGTCAATTTAACAATTGTACGAGTTATACTCTACATGGCTTAGAAATTATTCTCAGATACTTGTTTGTGTTAAGCATAATCTTTATCCATAATTTTTTACTGAGCTGTGGAGTGGCATAGCAGTTACTGGAATCAGCAAATTGAATTTGAGTTTCGTCCAAGGTTGTTTATGTTTACTTAACACTAATGCCCTTGGGAATGCACTTCTCCCTTCGCTTTGGCTTTTTAGACCTTTTTTTTTTTTTTTAAATCAGGCATCAAGCATTTTAATAGGTAAGTCTTGAAAGGGTTAAAAGGTGGAGTTTTCATATTGCATTTGTTTACCAACTAATCTTTCTATGCTAAAGAAAATTTTGGATTTGTATGCCACAAATCTAAGAAGGTGCAGAGTGGCATAATGGTTATCATCATGGAAAAATGAAACTGCCAAACAGTTTGGTTTCAATTGAGGCTGCTTGCTTTCACTTTGCACTAATGCCTTTAAGAAAGGCATGAATCCACTTCTACCCCCAACTATGGGTAAATGGCTAGGCAGTTGGAGGCCTTTAGCCCTGTAAGGCAGTCCATCTTGGGCATACGGTTAGCAACTCCACTCTGTAAAACCTACTGAAACTGCAATGTGGCCCTATGCTCCACAAAGTCTAAAGGAAAGAAAAAAAAAGAAATTCTTTATTGTTGCTGTAATCTTTCTAAAACCGGGTCAGACTTTCAAGTTGAATATTTAAAAATTATGCCTTTTCTTGTTGTTTCTTTTTAAGGTTCAAGTTTTTATGGATTTTCAAAATAAGCTGATAAAATTATCAGTTAAGATTATGTGTACCAGTCACTCTTATCATTATTATAAAGTTCCTTTTGTAACAAGTCTTAAAGAGAACCGAGTTCAAGCTGGGAAATGACAACTTCCTTAACTTTTAAATGGCCATACAGACTTAAAGTTTTCAAGACCCTTGCAGTTCACATGTTTTAACTGCTTTTTCAAAACCACGATACTCACACTGTAAGATGCTTACATACTGCTCAAGTGGTTACTTAAACATTCAGGCAAAATTTCAATGCTGTTTCTGTATATGTATATTCATCAAAACCATTCTTGGTACTCTATAGAGTATCAAGAATGGTTTTCTTATATATATTTTAATGAAATATAAAAACTTTTCATAATTTGACCTAATGTTGATATTTTTCTCTAACCATTTCAAGACTAACTTAAGATGCTTAATGCCGGAATTAAAATGTCTCGGACTTTTAAAAGAGATCTGCGGAACATATATACCCAAGCAGTCATAGAAATATTAAGATATGTTCCAGGAGTCTCCAAAGGGTTAAAGTGCTTTAAGATTCTTTAGCACAGTGGTCAGCAACCTGGATTTGTACGAACCCAAAGGGTTTGTGTAAAAAAAAAAAAAAAGGTTCTGATGGGGTTCATCAGTAAAGTTTGACAGAAGCTTCATCAAAATTGTTAATATTAGATAAAACATTATTACATAAAACATTTTGCTTTTGACAAAAAAAAAATTCATTGTGTGAACAATGTCAAACCATCTCTGCTCTCCGAGATTGTTAGGTAAAAAAGAAATACAACAGTTGTGATAAAATAATGAGACAAGGATATATTTAAAATATATACTTGCAAAAAACAGGAAATAAGATAATTTTGATTGTTTATATTAACTTTCCTTATTAATTTACAGCCAGCTATTTTAACTAATTAAACGTTATGTTTTAATTGCACTAGACTAAAAAATACGGAAAATACTAAATTAATATCTGTCTGTAGAATATTTGAAAAAGTTTTGAAAATTAAAAAGTTTGCACTTGACTTAGTTACAAAATATAACGTCTTTTTGGATAAAGATGTCGAGATATTAGGCAAAATAAAGTCAAGTGCAAACTTTTTTGTTTTCAAAACTTTTTAAAATATTCTACAGACTGATATTAATTCTTGATTTTCAGCCAAAAAACAAAGTTAGTTTTGACTATCTGCTGAAATAGGCCAAACTTTGGAAAAAGAACACTTTCATTACTGAGTTTGTTTAATAAAAATCAGTCAAATCACGTTTCTCCCAACTGTATCAACACTTACTGTATTATTCACAGGGAAGCGTGATTGAAAAAAAAAAAAAAGTATATAAAATGAAATGAGTCACCTTGAGAAACTATTTGATGTTATAAAGTGTGTCAATCACATAACAATGTATTCAAAACAAGGCGGTATGAAAGTTTTGTGAAATTGAGCTTCATTCAAATCAATACGGGTGAAATTTAAGGTTAAACACAGAAAAGAAAACACTCATTACCAGTAATACTATAAAACACTCAGAGAGGGCATACCTCTGTCAACGTTGCTAGAAAATCTGAATTAAATTCATTGAGAACTTTTGGAGATATCTTGTGGACAGGGGGAAAAAAATGGAGATATGTATCTTGGACATATAACTATGATGTAGGGGAGGTAATTGTGAAGGGATCAGATCCAAAATGTAATCAGTTATTCTTTTGCCTATTGTCCACCCTTCCAGAAAATCTGGCAAAACCGTGTAAAAACTTTTTAAAAATCAATGTAATTCGGCAAATTAAGCCCTTTGGCCCTCTTAACCAAAGAGTGCCAATAAGCTCATGATGAGAGGTGCACAGTCTTCGCTCTCACCACAATTAGACACTTTGATAAAACAGCAAAAGCAACCAAGTCATTAAATCTCCAGACTCTTATTTGATTGATATAAGATCAGATTCTTCATGAGACTCTAAAGGATTCTACCTTAATCTGTTTATTCCTTTATGAAATGGTATAGTTTAATAAAGGAAAATGAAAAGATGTGTATGTATATATTCTTTCTATTATCAAGTTTAAGGTTTCTTTCTAAGCGTCTTAGTAATATTTGGGGTTTGTATAGTGAAAAAAGGATTCATATTACTTAAATAGAAGAAAAGCCATCTTGCAAAATATGATCACTTACCAGTTCATTTATAGGCATATAAATTTGTCACACTAGAATCAAAATAGCCTTGCTATATGTCACTATCTGGTTGCTGGTTTTTCTCAGGTACCTATTTTTGCTTAAACCACCTTAACAAAGGAAACTTATTTTATTATAGATTTCTCCTGATTTTCACACAGACTATTTAAGGCCATACTTTATCATAGTTCCCTTCATATTATCCTTATAAATAGTGTTTTGATTTAACTGAAAGCCCCATTTGTTAATAAGCTCTGCTTGATTATTTAAGGATTTTTCTGTTTGATACTTCAGTCCAAATATGAGCAAGGTAGGTATGTTTAAAACTTATGAATTTATGTTTCTGTAAGTGTACTAGTGTATTTTAATGAAGGTTGTTTATGTGCTTATGCTACAAAAAGGTATATTGTATATACCAATGTAAGTAGTTAAGTGTTCTACAACTGACTGAAGTGTACCATATATGACAAAAAAAAAAACTATGCAATGTGCTGGTTTCTGGGGCCTATATACTGAAGTTCGATACAGAGAGTTATGGGGCTTGGATGAGTTGGAATGAGCAGTAGTCCTCCAAATACCCTTGTAAACCATTTGTCTTGGTTATAGTCTGGCATATTCAGTATGTACGGAATAGGACATGTGTAGCATTTTTAAAAGAGTTAATTTACTATCACTTGCTCTGGTAGATATTTGTAGCTGGATATTTTGTTTACAGGTACCAGACTAACTGATTAGCCAAAGTGGTGGAAGCTTGGCTTGGTATGGAATCTCTATTTCTAAGAGTTTGGTCTTAGTTCTTATCTTGAAACTTGGTATCTTGAATGTCTCAGCTGCTAGTGTGCTATTTTAGTTACTGTAATCAACTACCATTTCTGACCTGTGTGTATGTTTTCCAAGTATTTTTGCTCAGAATATAACCAAGAATATATCCTTAAATCTTACCTCCTGATTTATAAGATTCAACAATAGGATTTTTAAATAAAAGAAACGTAGCTGTAGTGTTCACTGTTTCTCAATACACTATTTACTTTCAGCATCAGTATTACAAGAAATTCCTGTTTGATACATAAACAATTCATTTAATTATCTATCGCAAAACATGTTAATATTTAATTTTTTTAATTACAGCTTTTTTCAAAAGCTTTTAAAATAGCTGTATCTTTTATTTGATATAATAGGTTGATTTTTGGAAGAGAAATTTCAAGTTTTTACTTGCAAATTAAAATGTTCTGCCTCCACCTGTTGAAGTCAGCATTTGAAAGTTGATACAAATAAACACTCTACCACTGCTAATGTTATACAGGGTGGGTGAGAATTAACTCCCTATTAGAAATTACATGTAACTTTTGTAAATATTGCTCTATTTTCATGAAACAAATTTTATTTTGGTCTTTAGAGTGGTAGAATTTATGTATATGAATATATAGAATTATTCTTCGCACAATTTTATACAAATTTAAACGGTTATCTCCGCATATAATAAAACGCAATGTGTATTAATTATTTGTTGTCTGTCACACTTTTTACGCCCTCACATGATGACGCAGTAAAAATAGAATCGACCAATAAATAATAAAGTTATTTCCAGTTGCGAGTTTCTTTTCACCCACCCTGTATGAGTTAATCTTACTCAACCAACAAATTACATTGTATCTCGGTGAAACCATAAAAAAAAACCCCTGCCTTCCTTGGAGATATTTGCTTCCTGTAAATTTCCTTTGTGGATCAATATTCAAGATATATTTGGCTGATGAAAAAATACTACCAAAAAAACTTTGTATATTTGCTTTTGTGACTACTGCTGGGAATCAAATTGAAAATACTTTTTTCAAAAAATATATGACTGATTATATAACCAGAACATCTTTAGTTTTTGTTTTTTAAGTCTGAGAATCAAAGAAAACGGACATCATTTTCAAAGCTCTAAGAAAACTTAACGGGTGTAATCAAAAAAACTTATGTGCAAAGATATATTTTGGTTGACGGAAAAAATACTACAAAAAACTTGTATTTGCTTTTGTGACTGCTGCTGGGAGTCAAGTTGGAAATTTCTTTAAAAAAAAAAGAAAGTATTTTAGGTCTGTACCGCGTATGTTCTATGTTGTCGAGGAGCCCAAAGTTGAACTGCCAGATCTGGCTGCAAGAGATTCATGCAGGCAGTGTTCAGTATTTTCTCTTTTGGGGTTAGTTTGTTTTCTTCTGCAGTCTAAGTCTAAAAAAAAAAACACTGACTGCTTCCTGTATGAATCAAGATCTAGAAGAATGCATCCACTGAAATATAGAAAACTAATAAGGATGAGAATATTAGTCTAAACAACTTGTGGAATAATAATAAAAAGCTTATTCAAAAAGGAAATAGAAATTTGTTACAAGCTTTTGATAATGATTGAATTATTTATTGACATTTTTTTCATTAATTAGTTATCATTGCCATTTAAAAAAAATCTTTTTTATAAATACCTCTTAGGAAAATCTTTTGTTTTTCTATTTTCCTGACCTTATCATTATCTAGAATCAAAACATTTATTGAAATGCGTTTGTGTTAATGATAGGAAATTTAGAAATGTCTTACATTGGATTAAGTTCTTAATTGTCCAATCATTGAATTGATTGTGGAAACATTTATATCCACTCATTAAAAATACATAAAAAATGTATAAAATAAATAATAGATTCTGAGAGTTTATCATAAGAAACAAATTGAAAACAGTTTGGGTAATACTAACTAAGAGAGAAAGTGGCTTATTCATATCTTATAATTAAATTCTTTGTTTTTCTGTATTAATTTGAACAATAGGTCCAATAAACTACAGCATGTTTTGACTGCACTTAAGAAACTGGCAATTGTTACATTTCTTTTTTGTTATCAAGTAATTTTGTTGTTGCATGAAACTTGCTATAAAGGAAGTTTATAGTGTAGAATTTTTAGCATAGAACAGAGTATGCGCACATGCAATTGAATTACTACTGTAACATAGCTTGACCACAGGTCATACAAGTGTTACGCATGGTCGAATGTAATCTAGTCGTGTGACTTGAGTACATGTCAGGATTGTATGGCTTTTAACCATGAAAATGTATATAAAATGACCAGGAAGCATCAAAAGATTTTGCTTGAGTCCTGCTGCCTTACCTTTCCATGCAGTTGTGAATGGTCAGATGATTTGAATTAGGGAAACCTCATCCCTAGTGCAACCTCTCATTCTCTCACCATTCTACATTCATATAAAGTGATAACTCCCAACCGCGATGACAGAAGTCTGTGTTGTATGTTTCTACTCCCTACCATTAAGACTAAGTAGATCACTGGCCATTCCACAAATCTTTTATTATTTTAAACTAATTTATATACATAGAATAAGCAAAACATATCTTAAATACCTGAACATACTAGGCATCGGGGAAATATACACACTCTTCTTTCTTTTCTCTATAATGTATTTCTTGATTTCAAAGTATTATATTTCAAACTCATTTAGACTTTACAGTTGTAAAAGAAAGATCCTTGAGGTGCTTTTCTCCTCTGTTTCTTTGTAGCCAGTACAAAATGACACAAACGTTTTACTGTTGTCTGGGCCCCCACTGTTTTTATTTTGACTGTGGATAGTTTACAATTGCTACACACTTGAAATTATTTATTTTTATTGTCAAACTCCAGTCCAAATTGGAGTTGACTTTATCCCCCCCCCCTGTAACAAGAACAATCCTCACCAAATTTAGGTGAATAAACTCTTCACTGTTTGTCTATCCCATCATGTTAAGCCAAACTGATATATAAAATTAACATTTCTCTACTGTGATTTGAAATCATGACCTAGTGATTGCTAGGCAGCTCTCTTACCAACTGAGCCAACTGAAAAGTCTTATATATTTATAAATTCATTATATATACAATACAAAAGTTGCAGTAATTATCTTCAGTTGGAGTAGGAGTGGAGTTTGACCCTGTGTCAGCCAGGCTTGTTCTTCTATTTATTCCTCCATCAAACATCAAAAGGATAAATTCATAAAACTGGTTCACCCAGAAAGACTTTCTTAGATATGATGTAATTGCATTTAAAAGTTGTCTCTTTTTAAAAATGTTTGGCATTGGTGATTATTTAACCTGGTTTTCTCTAGGTGTCTGCTTTTGACAAGACAAGACAAGACAAGAGTCTTTAAATGGGTACTATCATTACTTGTATAATAGTGGAGTACTTACCAATGTTTACCCTAATAATGTCTACTTTTTTTTGTAATATCCCAAATTGTAGTTGTGACCAATATTAATTTAAGCAAAAGTTTATAGTGTTGCCCATAAATGAGTATACCCCTACCACTTGTTTTTATAGCAAGTTAAATTAGTAGAAAACTGAAAACTGGGCCAATTAGTTCTTATTGTAATTATTTCAATCAATGCATTTGATAAATTTTACAACTTCAATATTGAATATTTAAAAAAAAAGTGTATTCAGGCCAGATATTAAAGAAAATCCTACTTTCTTGGTAATGACTACTGAATTTGATGTTTGGGACACCATGTCTTGGCTTTACAACTACTAACCCATGGTCCATTATTAAAACACAGATTACTTATTGATATAAATCAATAGTAGCTTTAAGTAAAAGGTTAATTCTTTACAGCCTAAAATATAGTGCTTGACCTTTAGGACTCTGCATTCTTTTTCTAGGGTGCCAAGATTTTGTGCAATTTGTTTGTCTGAAATTGATGTGAAAACACAACCGCAAATTCAAGCGTCCTATCTTCTGCAATAGGAGTCACCTACAATGACAGGACAAACTCTCAAGTCCCTTACAGTAAGCTAAAGGCTAAAAACTGTGGATGCAATCTTGATTCTAAAAAAATCATTTAAACAAAAAGTTGAATTCATTTCAACTTTGACATCAGCATTTATTGCTACAAAAAGCACTTTAAAAAAAAAACTTTGTTGTGCTCTTTAAGAATGACTGTTAAGATTGGAAATAGCTTTCGTCAAATATTTGCTTATTTACATTACTAAGTGCCTGTCCAATCTGTTCTTCAATAAATTTAAAAGTATCATTAATTTTATGAAGTGACTTTGTTGGCTAACAGTGACTGTCTGTAAGGATTTAAGAACAAAAGTTGGTGAACAGAAAAGAAATGATGGCTAATATACTTGAAGAAGACTGTAGAATGGATCGGTCAAAAACGTTGCAACAATAAAAGCAGTACAATGAATTCAATAGTCAAAACAATTCTTGGAATGATAATGCAATCTTTTCTAGAGGTAATTTTTTTTTTTTTTTTTTTTTTTTTTTTTTTTTAAATTTCAAAAGATTTATCCAGAGCATACAGAATTATATATGGAAAAATAAATCTATGACCATCTTGATTCCATTCCAAATGACACACTTAGAAATTTCAAAAAAAAAATACTAGTATCAATTCTTTTTATACATTCATTTTTTGTCTTTATTGTAGCATATTTTGTTTATTCTTTTTGGATAATTTTCACAATGATAGAATTTTGGGATGAGTCATTCTCATTACTCTGAAAGTTGTTTGGACTAGTATTTTCATCCTTGCTGTTTTTATCGCCATGTTCCAGTTGATGTATTCTTTAGCATTTCTCAGGTGTATAATTTACTCAGTAGAGCAATGGTGGGGGGATTCCTATTATAAATTTTCCAATCTGACTCATGGATTACTGCTACCTGCAGGAATTTCTGATGCCTAGATCTAGAACTTTCTATAATAGGATTACCAGCTGGATTATATATTGGTTGAGGGCCAAAAAATGCCCTGGCCAAAACTTAGTGAGAACAGCAAAAATAAGAATATTAGTCCAGGAAAAAGTTATTCTTCACCCTCTTTTAACGAGGGGATGACAAAAACACTAAACCCCCCCCCCCAAAAAAAATGAAATAAATAAAACTGTGCATGGATATTGATTATTGCAAATCTTTAATGATAAAGCAGTGAATTTGACTCCAAATTGAAAAAAATTGCTTTCAGATTTGATGATTGGTCTGAGATGTTAACAAAATTGGAAGCTAAAAAATGAATATTAATTCTTGGATAGGTAAATTTCCATTTTTACTGTCTCTGGTATTGATATATAAGAAAAGCTACATGTGCTCCAAAGGGTACACATAAATAGGATACAAAACACTTGTTCTAAATGTTGAACCTAAATCTGCTTTTAAAGTTACCCATTTTAGTGATGGGGGAAAATATCATAAATTAATTATATAAACTGATAAATAAATATTGTTCAGTGACAGCAGTTTTGGTAGAACCTTTTGAATGGAGAACTTTTTTCCTTGAACAGCCATGTTACATACAGGATGTCTCTAAGTAAATCTTTTGGTGAAATAGAGGGCATTTTAAACATCTGTTAAATTGGCATTATTGCATGCATAATTTCACTCAAAATGCATGTTTTCTTTACATTTAAAGTCCATTTATGGTGATTTTTAGATTTCTAAATATTTCTTTTTCTCTTCACTATTGACAATGAATGTACAAGAATGTTTGTATTTACATGCAAGATACAAGACATAAAGTGTAATCAACTTAGAGAAAAGTTTAAGAGAAAATTTCATAAACCAGGCTGTTCATGACTGAAATGCTTGAACGTGTGTTCCATGAAACAGTTGATTGCTTTAAAATCTATAGAGACATTGATGGTCGCCACGTAGAATCTGATAATTAAACTTGAACCCATATTTTTTCATGCATTTATTTGAAAATACATGTATTTTGTTTCAATATATATTGAAACAAAATACATGTACAGCAGATTCCAATTTACAAGTAAAATTAACTTGGAAAAATCTGGAAATAAATCTATTTTTTAAAATTAATATTACAGGGTGTCCAAAAAGTAATCAATTTTGAGAAATAATAGGAATTTTAAAAAAATTAGTTTAAAATATAAATGTCTATCACATAGAAATGTTATTCTGTAGTATTAATTTTAAAAAATAAATTTATTTCCAGATTTTTCCAAGTCAATTTTAACTGTAAATTGGAATCTGCCAGCTATTGTTACACAGTATTTCTTTGCCACTGTCTCTTTCCAACCCTTTGCTCTCTATTCTTGGTTCTTTTCTGAACAAACAATTCACGTTCACACCTTTTTAATCAACCATTATTGAATTTCTAAAAGTCGTATGCTTTTGTTTATTATTAGCAGAGAGGTCATTGTACAACTGACCTGGAAATCTTTTGCAAAACGAAGCCTGTTTCATGAGAAATTTCCGTGCTTGTGAAAAGCCTTTAGCACACGTTTCGCAGGATGGTCTCTTTAAATCCATACAATAACATTTGATTGTATATATCAGCTTAAATAAATATGGCAAACCAGTTTCTTCCAGTGACTTTTTCTTGTTCTAAAAAAGAATTTTACAGATTGGAAACAGTGAGTGAGTAAGCGAGTGAAAAATCCTATTTCTCACAGTAGATGCATTTAGAGAGAAGCCAAGAATAAGTTTTTATTGGAAATGCCTTTTGATCACCTAAACGACCAAAAATAAGAACGACCTTGGCATTTGAGTGGATTCAAGTTTTCATGTCAAAATAGAACTATAAACTGATACCCTCATTATAACACTGTTCATTATAGCACGGTTTGCAATATAAGGTGGGTGGTTGGTGAACCCCAACATTTTTACCTATATTATCACCCACACGTCTTGAGAACAGCGAATAAAAACAGAATTTCCCTTTGAGGACATAAGCCCAATATATTGGGCCGAGAGCTATTTTACTCTACCATAAGCCAATTTGAGGACAGGTGACACAACTCCTATCCCACCCGCACTAAGAAATATATTGTAAAACTGAATTGAAAAAATTAAAATTCTAAAGTAGATTTTATTTATCTATATTATAATGGTCCGATTATGTATCTTTGTTACTGTAACACAGCAGAAATTCTATGTCGTAGCCAGATTTTTGTTAGCGAAATACCATTGAAATGCTCTAACTTGGAGATTAAAGCAATTTCCAGTCCAATTTGCAACTTAATAATAATAGTGTGGGGTCTGCATTCGCACTCACCCCAATAATCTATATTTTAATAATAAACAGATCTCTCAAAGAAGATAACTCCAGCTATATTAAATGCTAAGTATAGAGTAGTTTCCCCTTATTTATTTGTAAATAATTATATGAATTCTATAAATAGGAAGTGACTTGACATTGAGTTTAATGGTTGCCAAAAGTCGGTCTTTAAATGCGTTTATATAAAAAAAAGCTGAACATTGAGTCTAAACTGAAATTGAAAGCCAGATGAGTTTCGATAAGGCTGTTTCATGTAGACATTGTTAGCATGCCATTCCTAAAATTTTTGTCTGATTTGTCCTTATTTTTCTGTTTGAATAAGAACTAACCTGCTTGGGAAATTGAGTTTTTAATGTTGTTCATATTTTTTAAAAAA
>VCCN01003880.1:8546190-8563285 GCA_006491835.1 Architeuthis dux
GGGAAGGGGTGATCAATGAATAAGTTACTCCTCTCAGCTTTTGATAAGCGGTGATCACCAAAACATCTGAATTTTTAAAAAAACAAGCATAAACTAAGGGACCAATTTAGGATAAACTTAGATTGCAAATAGAACCCCCTACAAAAACCTATTTAGGGAGGAGAACTTTTTAAAAAAAAGTTTTTTTCTAGACATAAGCAGTAAATGTTTATATCTTCAGCCCTCTAGCTCCATTGGTGTGGTCTGTATATACACGTATACACGTGATACATACATAGCCAGCTTAAAAACTGAAGAAACCTATGTTGGAAGTTTTGGTTGATGGTTTCTAATATCAAATGATAATGAACACTGTTGAAAGTTGCTTTATTTGTTTCTGGTTGACCACTGGCCCTGCCCTCTTGTTTATTCATCCCCATGTATGCGGTTTTATTCATCTGCTTACACTGTTAGGAATGTTGGCTGTTTATACAATACGAGGCTGTGATGTATGGCTTAATTTTTATTTTACAATCTTTTTTTCCCTTTCTCTTTTATCTAAAAGTAAAACATTGTATGCAGAAATTGCCTTTTGTGGAATGTTATCTTCTTGCTCCAATGACTCTGAGCAGTGACATCACCGCTGCTTATAACTGAATCAACTATGGACTCTAAAGAAAAATAGATAATAACCATAAAAGAAATTATTAAAAAAATCGGCTTATGTGCATCTTTTGGATGTGCAGAGTGGCATAACAGTTACTGGCACGGAAAATGGAATCGGCAAACCAAATCCGAGTTTAAGCCAAGGCAGTTTACACTCACATTGCACTAATACCCTTGGGAAAGGCAAGAATCAGCTTCTCCCCCCAGCTATGGGTAAATAGCAGGGAAGTTGGTGCTCTTTAGCCCTGTAAGTGGTTCCCAACCTTTTTGAGTCATTCCCCACTTTTGTCAATAAGATTACTAGTATTTCACCCTTCCATTTATTAAGTTGCAACAAAGAATAATTTCAAATAACTTTATTTTACGTATAATTAGACAGCTTCATACTAAGAATTAGTTTAATTTTATAATTGTACAGCTGCTGCTGTGTATTTGTAGCTCAAAGAATACAAGCAAAAATAATTAAAACACCTCATTTGAAATTTAAATTTATTAAAAAAAACAAACAATTCTGCTATCATAACTGATATACACATCAATGTGATCTGTTTTGTTTTTTTGTTTTTTTTGTTTTTTTTTGTTTTTTTTTGCTACTAGATCAATTTGTAGGTCTATTAGTGAGAGCACATCTTAAATCATTCTCAACTTGGAGCTTATTTCGAGCCTTCGACTTGATAGTTCTGCAGAAAACCCTATCTTTAGACTGGACTTTCATTTTTACCTAATATCCTTATTCTCCCCTTGGACAATCCATATCCCCCCCACCCCCAGTTTGGAACCACTGATCTAAGAGAAGGTTACTCTGACAATGAAAAGCCTACATCTTAGCAGTCACCATAGCTGGTTCCAAGTCTGGATAAAGGTAGAGTGTTGGGTGTGAGGCTATGCTCCACAAGGAGAGTACAGGAATTAACAAAAAAACAAAGCATGTGCATATTTGGGATATTTTATGTTTAGTTCTACTTTATTGTTGGAATTCTTTATTAAAGCTTGAGCGATCAGTTAGCCCCGTTGAAGCACCCCCCCCCTTTTTTTTGTATTACCAGAAGCTCTTTCAACAAAAGAATGGATGTTAATAATTGTAATTATCAACATTCATGTGTGATTGCATCAATGATTTTGGGGATTTCCACTGAGTCGAAGACAACAAAGTAGTTTCTCTTAAATTAAATTTTGTGGAATAACGGCAACACTGCAAGTAATTATTGTTACACTATGTTGAAAAAAAAAAAATGACCAAAAAAGCTAAAATTATGCGTTTTTTAGAATTAAAAAGTGATAACTGAAAAACCTGACCTGGTCATAAAACACAATTGCAGATTTGAATTCAGCACGTTAAAACTATAAAGAATCAGTTTAAAAAGTCTTGACAGCAAAAATGACGCAGACCAGTATTATCAATATGAACAGGATTTTCATGCGTTTCATTTGGCCTTACTTTTTTTTTTTTGTTCATATATTGATTTCTTCTTCATTGGATCTCCTGATAACTGCATTATCAGTAGTAGTCGTAGTAATGTAGATGTGGACACATAGACTTTACCATATTCGTACATACAAACACAATCTTTGCTTTACCCCCTTCCTCTCTTTGCCTCAGTGTGTCAGAATCAACCAACAAAAAAGTGACTATGGCCTTTATTTATAAAGATAATGCTGCAATGATTTTTTGTGTCTGATCGTTTATACATGACTTGGCTGTATTTGAGATGCTGAATGCCAAACCATAAAAAGAATATTACAGCAGTCAAATGGACTTCTTATTTTAGGCTCTTTTATGTTACTTCTTTTCATTTCTAAGCATTTATTTATTTTTAATACATATTCTAGTAGAGATGCTTATTTGAACAAATAGATTGTATTTCTCATGGAGGGATCACAAGCCTGCACAACATATTAGGGAAAAGATATCATAGAATCTATTAGAAAACTCAAATGGCAATGGGGAGGTCATGCTGCAAGAATGTCATGACATACAACGTTGATCCCCAGAGATCATATGTGAAACACTGGCCAACAGAAAATAAGATGGTGTGACGATTTAGATTCAGGAGATATTGTTGCCGCCACGCCAGTGATAGACCTTCCCCAAGATTCGCCAGATCTCTCTCTGTCCAACAACGGACATTAAATGGTTGATGATGATTATGCAGCTGCAAAAGACATTTGAATATTGTAAAAAGCTGTATTGGAAATTCTTAGTCAAACAGTCTGGCATTTTATTTCTAATCTAATGACATTACCTAAATATACATTTAAACATTTTTTTTTAAAACTAATATATTTATTCATGTTCAAATCCAGAAAGGAAGTAACCACTACATATGAGGATCCCACCTTAAAACAACTCTTTTCATAAATGGCTCACCTGTGTATATGACAGCTTTTGTTTTGGCTAGGATGGATTTGAAATGTCAATTTACTTCTTATAATGAGATCCACATTGTACATGAGAATAAAATGTCATGTCCTTTACATACAAAAATAACAGAATCCCATTATATATGAGATTACATTGTACTCAGATATAAGATGTTTTGAAATTCATTCTTAGTCATGCTCCTTAGTTTGCAATTTTATTTGGACTTTAGTTTTAAGAAAATTTATGCACATTCAGTATTAATTTTTAAACATTTAAAAACTGGAAATTTTAAAGCAATATTTATTGCAGTTTGAAATGTACTGCCCGCAGCTGCAGTGTGTTTGATACAATTGCTGGGTAAAAATGCTCAAAATTGTGAATACAGCAAAGAGAAATTATATACCTTTGTTTACCATCATCAGTTTAGCTATTTTTCATGCACCCACAGACATGTTTGATACTTATGTCTGTGAGTCACAAGTTGGGAGAATCTCATCAGCAAAATAATTCCTGTTAGTCTATTGCAATCTGACCTTTTCTTAGGTATTTGTTCTTTCCGATTATGTCATTTTAGTAGGTGGTAACTTACCATATTTATTCATGTACAGTGTTAGCTTGTGTATCATGCAACCCTGTATCTTGAAATGCAAAATGCATGATATATTTTTCCACTTTGTTATGCATACAAGGTGTGCAACAATCCTTTTCAGTTTGTACAAAATATTGTCTTCTCATTAACCAAATAACTGCAGAAGGTGGCAAGTGTAATAGTTAGCCATTGTAAGATAAAAGCCCTTGTCAATTGCAAGTAATCCATTACAAGATAAAAGCTCTGACCCACAGATTGAACTGAGTTGCCATGAATCATAATAAAATGCAAATTTTATTGAGTTAGCCATAGAACTGCAATGATGGAAATTTCTGTCATCCAGTTAATGGGTTAAGATAGTTTTTAGAAGCCAATGTAAATCCTGGTCTTGGATATCTTTGGTCATTTTAGTGGGGGTAAAGATTGGGTTTCTCTACCACAATAAAGTATCTGTGGGGCATATTCATAAGAAGTAAATTAACACAAAAAGTCATTCTAGCCAAGCAAAAGCAATTGTATACACAGTTTGGTCACTTATAAGAGGCACCATTTTAGTGGTGCCATTGTACAGAGCAATACAAGTCAGCAAAATTGCTGATATATTTGTCCGTGTGTATGTGTGACCTCCACCTCCATTTTGGCATTTGATTCTGATACAAATTTTCTTGCCTTGTACACAAATATGGTGTTGGCCTGAATCTGCATTTTCCTTTGCCCAGATACTACTTTGTGAATGTGCGAATACAAATACCTAATTATATTTAGAATTTGTGATATTGGGTTTTTATACCTGCTTTTTTCTATTTATACCAGTATGTATCATAATATTTTGTGTGTAAACATTTTGCACTTTTCATTATGGTCAAAAGCCAAGCACGGTAAAGACCTGGTTATCGTACATTTATACCAATACCAGCATATAATCATGGTATTACAGGGGGGATCTAGGATTTTGAGTAGAGGATTTCAAACATCAAGAACAAGAAAGTAATGTGATCCAGCATTGTGTCAACTGTTTTTACTAGAATTGACAGGGTAAAGTAAAAGAAATTTATAAAGAAGATTTTTATGTTATATAAAAGACAATGATACATTTTTGTTTTTAAGGTTAATTTATGATTACTTGGGATTATTTGGGTTTTTTTATTTATTAAAATTCTCTACGTATTTAAAAAAATAATTTTTTTTTTTTTTTAAATAAGTAAAAATAAAAAATTTGAATTGGGCTCAGTGATTCCTGAAAAGTCGGACATGAATTCTGTTATGAAACCCATTTGACTGATTTTAAAATTGATAGAATGATATCAACAGAGGTTAGATCCCTGGTTAAGATATTCCCATGCCATTATTGGAGAGACCAAAACCTGTTTTTTATGTAATAGTTTTGAAGTTAGATCATTGGAGCATTGATATTTCACCTTTTTAAATTACTCTTTATAAAACAAATTTTTAGATGTTGGAATTAGTCTTTAATGAATGTCGGCACTTGGTGTTTGCAACATGTAAAAAAAATACAAACCTGATGGATGACTATTTTTTTTCAAATAACTTAGATGAAGCATTTTTACTATTATCTTATTACTAGTCTTGTTCCATCTTAAGGCGGTTTGACGCCCAACTTGATGTCCTTCCTGCAGGCAAGCTGATGCCATGTGTATTGCTCTCTGCTTTCTTCTGGGCTACAGCAGCAAGGCCAAAAGGGAGATTCTGATGACTGGACATCCCAGGATCTCCATATGCTTCGCCCAGGCATGCACGGAGGAGGGGGGTCCATTGTCTGTAGAGATGGAATGGGGGCCATTCACTATGGGTTGATACACTCTTTGACTACTAGCGCAAAATTGGAAATTTTTAAAAAAAAAGTAGTTTTGTTGCCTTAACCACTTAAGCCACATAAGCCACGATGGTTAAACAGAGCATAATCTGTAGTCTTTCTGCTAGTGCTACCCCTTCCTCTGATGTAATAAAAGGCAACATTAATAAGATAGAGTAAAACTAGTAATCATAAAATAATTATAGAGAACATGCTTCATCTAAAAGATTTTTCAAAAACTCTGCTCTTCTGCAAAACACAAGATGGCATAGTGAATCTGAAAGGAAGAGGTGGCAGAATGATTACAGATTGTGCTTCGTTTAATCATAGGCTTCCATGGCTGAAGTGGTTATGGTGACGTCCAAGAAAAATAAGCTTCTAAGGTTAGTCTTGTTGGAAGTTACTCCTTTATTTTCAATTTTGCTCCTGTTTGCTATAGTGGTTGAAGAGTATATCAACCCAGTGTGTTGTAATAAAAACCAACAATAACAAAATGGAGTAAAACTAGTAATAAAATAAAAATAGTGATGGATGACTAATTTAAAAATATACACTGATCTTGGAGGAGGAACTTTGTTAAAAGTAAGGAACTGAGTCGTTTGCTTCTGTGTTCTTGTGAAATGGGCAATTCTCAAGTAGTATACATTATCTAGTATAACTTTTTCTGTTGTGTTTTTGTGTAACAGTGGACTCTTCCACTTAAAACTAACAATTTTGTTGATAAAAATATCTCCGACCTGCCATTTGAAATAATGGACTCTTCCACTTGAAAGAGTTCAATAGTTTCTTTTTCTAAAAAAAAGAATCATCTAGAAATTATATATATTTGTGAATTTTTTTTTTTACAGAGATTAACCAGTAAGTATATATTGGAAACATTTTGCTAAGTGTTCTGTCATGACGCTGCCGCAGGCAAATCATAGCAAACTGATTTTCTGTTTGATGAAATAAGCGCATATAATATGGAAAGGTAGGTATTTTTATTCAGGTTATATTAATCCTATATCAATATTCTGCTTCACTGAAGATCTAGATATGCTGGAAGATACGTGAATAATTTGAAGTGGAAATAGATATTTGTACATTTTTGAACATGCTACTTGAGTACTGGAAAGTGTGGGGGCCCTACCAAGTATCATCTCATAGTAAGACGCAGTAAATAACCACTGTGTTATTCTACGTTGAAAGATGTGGAACCTGGACTCTAGTAGAAAATAAACTTGCTTGAAATAGAGTGCTGAACGGCTTTTTATGAAAAGGTGAAATTAGTAACATGTTTACATAAGAACATTGATATCTACATCTGTCTGTGTAGCATCAGGAAACAAGGATTTGGGATTGACTATAGTGAGCTCTGTCAGAAAGGTTTTAGGCTGAAGTTAGTACCAGAATTAAAAAGTATGAGTTATGAGGATAGGTTAAAAGTGTTAGGATTAACATTGTTAGAAAATAGGAGAAATCGGGGAGACTTAATAGAAATGTTTAAGATTATGCATGGTTTAGAAGTACTAAACCCTGATGTATTTTTTACTAGAAGTGGGTACAAGGGACACATGTATGGTAGAAGTAGATTGAATATCAGAAAATTCTTCATTAGCAATAGTGGTTGGACTTTGGAATAGATTACCGGAATATGTAGTACTATTAACAGATGCAAATAATTCTAAGAACTATGATGTTTATTACACCACTGCAAAGGTTTAAGGCCCTAAATATTGTGTAAATATAATTATGATCTGTGCTTGTATATACAAGTTGTATACTTTTTTTTCCTTTCTTTTCCACACTGAAATAAAATGTTCTAAAAATGCTGGAGTTCATTAAACACAAATTAGTTATTTACATAATCGGTGATATCACAGGTACGATTTATGAAGCAAATGTGTTAAAACTTTCATTCACTCTAATTATTATATGGAATGGCGTAGCAAATTCTGGCAGTAGGAAAGTACGTGAAACAATCATGGTAGTGCCAACAGCATTTGAACCTGGTGTAGCCAAGGCTTTGGCTTTCTTTATTGCAGTTCACTGACTTTACCACTACCCCTGCTCTTCCTTTTAGCCATTTTTCTGCACTTTACAAACTAAATATTTCTGGTGATGGAGATTTTTTAATATAATAGAAATGCATTTTGAATGATCTTACAATAGAAATGCATTAAATATCAGGAAGAAAGATTGTTGATGGTCAGGAATTAAGGTACGCATTACTATTATATTGTACACCAGTTAATCCCTGTGAAATAATTCACGGATATATTTGAATTTCTAAGATGAATTTTCTTCTTTTTTTTTAAAAGAAACTACTGAACTCATTTCAGTTAGTTGGTTGTAGATATTTTTATCAGCAAAGTTGTTACCTTTAAGCGGAAGAGTTCATTGTTATGGAGAGAGAAACAGAACAAAATCACACTCATTATATAAGTAGATGTATAATTTGTCTAGGATTGCGTTCATCAAATGAGCCATGTCTTATAAAGACAATGCAGGTTGAGAAAACAGAATGTGAAGTTTTTGATTTTGTAATTTCTTTAGCAATTTAACAAGCTACTCTGTGAAATAGAATCTATTTTTACCTGTTCAACTTTTGTTCAGGAGATTTTTCTTGTCAAAGTAGAAGTAAAAAAGATAACCTTCAAAAACATTTTCAATCAAAATGGTAATTAGTAATTTTTAATTACCTTTTAGTATTATTTATGCTAAAGACGTAAGGATCATTTTTTTTTCTTCCTTTTCTTAATTAATCTACATTTGTTGTATTGTTTTCTATGTTTGATTTTTTTCACCTTCATTTGTCATTACCTTTGTGTGTATAAGCTATGATTTCTCTCTCTCTCTCTCTCTCTCTGCATATATTTGTGTGTACTTTTGCTACCTGCATATTCTAGAACCAAGAGTATCTAAGTGTGAAGCTTAATTTAAATGATTATAAGTATTGTGGATAATCACACATTAGAATGTCACCTCTGGTTTGGAACAGATTCCTTCTCTCTCCATGATTGACAAGAACAATTTCTTGATTAGTCTCATGAAACTCCTATTGAAAACATCTGCTCTTAATAGATTTTTAAAAAAATTTGCTTGAAAGAGAATTACTGATTGTTTCATTTCATATATGTACTAAGTATTGTAGGGGGAGGGGGGCTGGATAGCTTATTCAATACATTGCTTGAAAGAGGTAAATTTTCTAAAACAGGCCTGGTCAGAAAAAGTCCAGAGATGTGTAACTAAGTTAGTACCGGAATTAAAAAGTATGAGTTATGAGGATAGGCTAAAGTGTTAGGATTAACATCATTAGAAAATAGGAGAGATCGAGAGACTTAATAGAAATGTTCAAGCTTATGTTTTGTTTACAAGTAGATAGAAGTAGATTGAATATCAGAAAATTCTTTTTTAGAAATAGTGGTAGAACTTTGGAATAGATTACTGGAATATGTAGTGCTATCAATAGATGCAAATGATTTTAAGAAGAATTATGATGTTTATTACACCACCGCAAAAGGTTTAAGTGTAGATATTGTGTAAATATGATTATGATGTGTGCTTGTATATACAAATTGTATACTTTTTTTTTCACACTAAAATAAAATGTTATATAATAATTTTATAGGTGTTTTTTTTTTTTTTTTTTTTTTTTTTTAAAGAGTACTAGACAAACCTTGTGACCTGTTGGGTCACCCTTTGAGAGAAAAGTAGTGCAATCTGATGTGACCAGAATGAACATTGAATTTAAAGGCCTGATTACGCCCAAATCTTTTACGCATTTGCAAATGAATAAGTAAAAAAAAATAAGGGAGACTACACTATAATTAACATTTTATAGTTCTCACTTGAGAAATCAGTTCATTATAGGGGTGAGTGCAGACGCCGCACTATTAAGTTGTAAATCATCCGGATCTTTTATGCATTCTTCAAGTTAGCACCTGTTAAAGGAACCTTAAATCAACATATATAGCTACAATGCACCGTTTTTTTCAAGGGCATAAACAGACAAAAAGGTGAACAGAATGAGAATTTTAGTATTATATAGATTAATAGTGAACGGAATCAAGACCAATGGCTCTTTCCTTTTTGTTTCCCTTCATGACCAATCATTGTAGTTATTTATTAAGCGTAGCTTGGTTTAGGCAGGTCAGAATTGTCTTGAAATGAGTTTTGTTTTGATTGGCTGTATAGAGAGATTTCTAAAAGTGGAATTCACGTGGGAAATATTTGGAATTTGCTTGCATGAAGTTATTTCTTTTTACCTTTGCCAACAAAGTATTCATTTAATCTGTCTGTTTGTCCACAAAATATCTATATAAAAAAAAAGGAACAGGTATATGTATTCACTTAATCTGTCTGTTTGTCCACACAATATCTCCAAAAGTTCTGAATGAATTTCAATGACATCTTCCGGAAGAATCGGTTAAACTTTGGTGCGGATCCAGGAAATTTTTTCGATTGAAAGCTATTTTTACATTTTTTTCTTTTTTTTCATACATTTTTGTATTGACTCATATTCATCCACACAATATCTCCAAAAGTTCTCAATGACATTTTGTGGAAGGATTGGGGCAGATCCCAGAAATTTTTTACAGTTACCTTCGCTGCATCGCAGTAGTGACACTGGCAGAGGTATGTGCTCTCTGAGTGCTTTCTAGTTACCACGAGCAATATATTTGTACATAGTTGCAACCTGTTAACTGGGGTAAACTTGTAAGTCTTTCCCTATTTAAATATCATTAAAGCCATTTACAACTGACACCACTAATTTGTATTCCCAATTATTAACTATAATAGGCTTGTGTGTGCATCACTTCTTGGAATTAATCCAATAACACTCGGCGATCCAATTAGAAAAATGAAGTAAAATAAGCATGCATTGTAATTCAGTGAGGTAGTGATCTTATACCAAATGTCGGTTAAGTTATGTGTCAGAAAACCATTCGCGCACTTCCTGAACTAAATCTTGCCAAGTTAGTGCTTGTACAACCAAAACTTACTACCAGGAAGCAGTAGACATTCACTTGCTGTTCGATTTGAAGCTGGGTGCATGTGTGCATGTCACGACAAGGCTGCCACGCCCAACCATCCGCCTAAACTGAGAGCAAAAACAACTAACCTTCAATTTGTGGGATCCCCTATGACGTGCACTGATTTTGAAAGCCAATATGGGTTTTTTTTGTCATATTGCCATCAAGTTTTTTTCATCATCATTGTTTTTAGTTTTCTTTCTCATAAATACAGAATTTACAAAACTCTTTAACTATCAAAAATAAAATTTGGAAACAAATGTTGTAAAGATAATTTTGAGATGAGTCCTTTTGATTTCAAGCGTTGTTTGGAGTATTGAACTCTTTCTTTTTGTTGCTAATCTAGTCCGCAGTCTCCCTCAGGTGTACAATCGGTATGGAAAGAGGTTTTTTAAAAAAGAATAATTTTTATTTTTATACGCCCAAGGAAAGCTGTAGAATTGTAACAACAAAAAGGATGTCCAAGCAACTCCTGATGGGAATTGCTATTTTCAGGGGCGGATCTTGGATTTAAGCAGGTGGGGAAAAAAAAAATTTTTTTGCAAATAAATATGTGAAAAAGAAAAAACAAATTTCAAACATCAAAAATAAGAAAGTAACATTTGATTCAGCATTTCCCACTTACATTTGAGTCATAGTTTATTTTTTGTTTTTTTAATTTTTTAAGCACTGGAATTGACAAAAGAGTAAAGTTAAAAAAAAACAATAAAAAAATATTAATCAAAGAAATTTACCACAGAACCAATAAATAGAATTATTTTATAAAGAATAAGACTGAAGACATCTTACTTATATCAAATGAGAAACAAAATAATACATTTTAGTTTTTTAGTTTAAAATTATTTATAAAGTTTCTCTATTTAAAAAAAAAAAAAAAAATTATATGGGGGGGGGGGGTCAAGACTCTCTGAATCCGTCCCTGATATTGTAGGTTTAATTTTTGAGTTAAGCGGAGCTGACAGGGCTGAAGAAAACTGGGTTTTCGCACACGTTTTGAGATTTTCAGTACTTGTTAATAGTGACGTGACACTGAATTCTACTAGTACAATTACTGGAAATCGTTTATAGATGTTGAAATCTACCAAATATCGCTGCAGTAGTCGTCTACACACTTTGAATTGTGCTTATTTATTTTTACCATTTTGTAATTGGCATTGTTAGAATTCTCTTGACCGTTCCATCTGTCCACTTTCAGTTCCATCCCCGACGACCAATAATTCCTCGGCTTACTCAACAAAGTTAACCTTCACATAACTGGAGTGCGTGATCAAGTCATTTCTTTAAAACTATCTTATTGATTTTTCAACTTCTCTTCTCCCACCCCGAATCCGAGTGGTGGTACTACTAATACTACCACCCCTACCATCTTGTCATTCGTCTCTTGTTATCTAATTTCTTCTTCTCTAACAATTTCCTGTTTTTTTTGTTGGTTCTTAGATCACAACATTTCTTCCCACGTCTCTCGTTAACGAGTGACTTCCCGACCAGCTTTTCTGAAGGTTTTTTTTAAAATTTTATTTTTTTCCCCCTTTCCACTTAGGATCAAACAATGTTAACTGATTACTACTTCATCTGTTGCTTCGCTTAACGCTTGCAAATGCGGATCTTCGGACCCCCCCCCCCCCCCCACACACACACCTTCCACCTGCTCAGGCAAAGCACAATTTAGTTTGTAGTTTTATAAATAAAAAACAAAACATTTATTTTTTTAAAAATGTTTTAATATAAGTGAGAAGGTGTCTTCCGTCTTGTATTTATTGGTTCTTTGGTAAATTTCTATGATTAATTTTTTTTTCAGGTTTGAAATTTGTTTTCTTTTTATTTGTAAAAACTTTTTTTCTCCATTTTGACTACCCCCGTTGAGCTAAATAAAACACTAACTGCAATAACCAGTAGGTTTCGGTTTTCATTATTTTTTGTCATTTGATTTCGTGAAAGAAGTGTGGGGAATGTCTTTCTAGTGATGGTCGTATTGATAAACAAACACAAAATGTCAACGGTGTAAAATTCTGAAATTATAAACGAATTCAATATTTTTTTCTGTATGAATTTCTGAGATGAGGAATAACATTAATCTATTCGGACTACTGTCCTCAGCTTGGTTGTGCTAGTAACTAGCACCTAGTCACAACATTTCGGCCGTTGTATCCACCGGCCTTATTTAAGTGATTAGGTAAGTCCGCTTTAAATATCAGCATTCAAAAGTCTTGGCCTTTACTTGGGGTCGAATCGAACACTAATCAATGGCACCAGTAGCAAACAACATCTAACCCACCTGGTCTCGTAGACAATAACTAAACTACTGAAAAGCGAGAGTTCGATCCTCACTAGTTACTACTAAATGGCTACCCCATGATACTTGTGACCTTTTGCCAAAATTATCGAAACAAGCAGACTTTTTCTACGTCTGACTTTTGGAATTTGTGACAGAGCGTCAAACATAGGTAGAAGAGCCTCCCCCACCTTCTACCTATGTTTGACGCTCTAATGACGATTTGTCTCGAAACTTTAAGTGAATAAACATTTATTTTTGTTTCTAGTTTATTTCCTAAGCTTTCTTATCTTAGTGTGATACAAGGCTACACATGCTGTGCATTCAATCAGGGTTGGGCGGAGGTGGGTGTACCTACTTCTCAATGTCCAGGGTTTTTTGTATGTTCAGTGTCTACTAATGGAGACATTATTACCGCGTACCTAGTTCCCAGAAACCAGGCCTTACCGTATACCTAATCCCCCAAACCGATTTCCATCACTGCATTGAATGAGGCTCGAACTCGATAAATAAATAGCCTGTGAGAATCGCCCTACGACAGAAATCCAAAGGTTTCTCTGGCAAGTACACCTCTTCATGTGAATTCACACACGCCTCCGTGCACGTTAGTTTTTCAATGTAAGTAGCAGTCTTTCTGTGCTGATCCCACTGACAACTGTCTATCTCTTCTTTCTTTTTGTTATATAGACAGACAGTAGACTCCTTTCATTTCTCCCTATTTCTTCTCGGTCGTTACGAGTAAAAGAAAACTGCCTTTTGTTCCTTTATGATATGCCTGTATAATGTTTGTAATCAATGCAAAAATGACACGGACCAGTGGAAATGTAAATGAAATAGCTTGAATAAAAGAAGTAAAGTGTCTCTGCTGTAGCGCACTTATTTAGAAATTTGTGGTTTTTACCGTTGTGGTAATCTTTCTCCCAGATCTTGTCAAAACGAAGTGCCTGTACTTCCCTGTGTTGTAGAAACTCTTTAAACAAACTACAAGTTGTTTGTTTTTTACCTTTTACTATTTTCACATGCACGACTTAAAGAAGTGATAAATTTTGTAATAAGAGAAATTATTCCCATGTGCTTAGCTAGTTTTTCTTTTCTTATAAATAATGCGAGTATCCATTTCTTTTGTCCCACTCCCCCTTCTACCGTTTCTGTCTGTCTCTCTCTTTTTTTTCTTCTCTTCTACCAAACCATTCTGACCTACCCACGAGTTCTCTCTCTCTCTCTCTCTCACACATACACACACACACACACACACACTTCCTTTCTCTGTTGTCGGTGGAGGTGAAGTTAGAATAACCAGGTTGTGATATTTTCTGTTGCTTGCTCTTTCCACCTGCCCTCCTCGTGTAAACTGTGTTGGGCTTTTCTTTGAATTAGTATCAGCTGGTTGCAACACAAAAATTCACTAAGGACTACCTATCTACTGTAAGTTTGTGATGCTACATTAGTAGTACAAGCATAGTGCGCACTATTGCTACTACTAATCTAGTGGTGCAGTTGCTGTGTAGTGTATGTATATGTCCTTTTCGTTGAGACTTTGCTGTGGTCTGAAACCAGTTGTTGTACAACTCCTTTGAAAACTACAATCACTACTACTGCCACGAGTATCTCCATTTATTTACCATCACCATCATCACTTTACTGTTAAACAGTATCATCAGTGGTGGTGGTGGTGAAGGTGGTCGTGGTTGTTGTCATCGGCAAGCGGCAGCGCACAAGCAGGAGTGAGAGAAAGAGAACGAAAGAGGAGTGGAAAGAGAGGTGATACTGTGTAATTCACTGTATAGTATCACATCCATCTTTAGGTGTGGTCCCTCATTCTCGACAGTGGGTTGCTTAGCTTTGTAGAGGGCATGGGTAACCAGCTGAAGAAGATTCGGGAGCTTGGAGGGGATGCTGCCCGACGAACTGGGATTTCTAAAGGAGACTCCTCTGATAAACAGGACGATGTTAAGGGCCGGGATGGGTTAGCCAGTGCCATGGTGCATCAGTCATCAGTGGATGCCACTGGCCCTACAGACGAAGTGACAGCTGGGGACGATGTACACTCAAGTGTGGATGCTGAGGATGTTACCCCAACAGCAGATACCAACGACGACAAAAGTACAGATGATAATGAGGTATATATGCATATGTATACATTTCCCTTTAGGAAAAATATAAACATTTGTTTAGGACAATAACAACAAAAAGATATTATTTTAGGATCACTTGAACTAGTGGCCATTTAACCCCCCCCCCCAGTTTTACCAATTGGATATTCTCCCTCATAAAACAGTCTAAGGGGGAGGATGTTTAATTTTAACCATCCATAATTCAAAGTTAAGGAAACTAGGAAAGACATAGGAATTAATTTATTTTATTAATAAAGTTAAAGAAGATATTGTTCACTCCTATGAACACATACATTTTTCAAATGCATTATCACAAAATCTGTCATGCCACATACATTCTTATAGGTATTCCTTAAAAAGGTTGCACTTACGTGCATCTCCTCAATTCTGGACTTTTGCTTGTTCCAATATGACTCGATTGTGTATGCTCTCTATCTGATGTGTTCACAAAATTCACTGAATGATTTGTGTTGAAGTCCGATGCCTTGAATGAAGGATCACTTGAACACCCTCCCCTAAACCAGGATATTCAAGTAATCCATATTTTGCTTAAGTCTATATGCATTAAGGATGTTAACTTAATCAATGTATATTAAAATATTTCCATTCAAACCCCCAAAAATAAGGCTACCTGCATGAATGATAACTTAGATAAATTTTCACCAACAGGGTACAATATACATATACACCTATGTTGAATTTGCTTAATAAAAAAGATATTTTCTCAGCTGTACATCCAAGAATGTGCTCTGGTTTCACTTGTCCTTTTGTATATTTGTTATTCTGTAGAGGCTAGAGAGAAATGATATAAGATCGGGTTGAGTCGACAATGAGGTGCAATGACATCATACTGTGCATGGGTAAAACCTTTTGTGTTCTGTTCCTCTCTTCTACCACCCAAGCTGTATCCGTACCCAAATCTATTTGGTATTACAAATCTAAACAACAATATAAAAGCAGAAAGTGCTGGCAAGCAAGCCTGCCTGCTTGCATATGTCTTGCACAGTATTATTTACCTGATATTTTTCTTTTTCTATTGATTTTTTTGAGAGATAAAAAGAAAAATTTGTTTGTTCCATGAATCCGTAGTATGTATATTTTTCACCATTTATCCATTCTTGTTAGTATGTTTAACTTGGTTTAACTCATTAAATAGCCTGTGAGAATTGCTATATGCCAGAAACCTTTGGGTTTCTGGCAACTATGCTGTCTTCATGTGAATTCTAATTTAAAATCTAAATCAACTTCTTGGCAAATTGTACTGTGAATTCTAGTAGTTTTGATATGAAATTATGCAATTCGACTACAGCATTTTCTATGTTGCTCACTTTTAGGACCTATGTTTTTAAAGTTTTTTTTATCTCTGTACACATTCTGGTTCTTATTTATAGTTAACTAACACTTTATCTATCTACTGATGATAAAAAATTCTATTTTTAATTCTCTAGTTATTTAATACTACAGTGCATTGAAACACGTGTGCTATTAGTGAGTGTTTGTTTTGGTCTACTCCAATCTACTCCACCCTGTTTATATGAAGTCAAAAAACAAAAATGTACTTCATCTTTTAAGGTCAGCAGAAAGAAAATGCACTTTAGATATCTGCATAAACGTGTGTGACTAACATTTATTTATGATGGACAGTGTGCCTTTTTGTATTTGTGTCTCTGTCCATAACAATGGTGACGATTTTGATGATAAAAAATACTCAGCCACTTTTTAAGTTCTAAAGTAAGAGAATGTAAAGAATTTGTTCCAACTCCACAAAAACACTTGTGGATATTTTTTACCAAATGCATTATGGGCTCCAGTGTGTGTGTGTGATTAGTTTCTTTTCTTAAAAAATTGTCTCAGAAATTCAAATATATCAGTGAATTTGTTCATGCACAAAGATTAACTAGTAAAAGAATTGATAGACTATATCTGATTATGTATGGCAATAGCTGACATATTCATATTAGGGATTTAAAAAAAAATGTTTGTTTGAAAGTTTAAAATTTATACTTGCTTAACCAGACTTTTTGGGAAAAATTTAATGAAAATCTATCAGTGAAATCTCAACAGTATGAAAAATATTACAACCTTTAAACAGATAAAAACAATAAGTAAAAAGCTCATTCTGTGAGTGACTCTGGATACAAATTGTGATATTTTGTTTATTGAATGTAAACATTGAGTAGGTAACCCTAGTCAGTGAATTTTATATATATATATGTATGTGTATGTGTATATATGTATATATTAGGATATTTATTGGTTCATTACAACCTGTACAGTTGGTTTCA
>VCCN01003880.1:8566252-8577077 GCA_006491835.1 Architeuthis dux
ATTATATTATATTATATTATATTATATAATCTCACACCGTATTTCATTATGTATAATCCGCTACCATACATAATCTCCCTTCAATTGAGTTTGACAAATGTATATAATTGTTTCCGCAGATAATACGCATCTAGATTTTTTTTTTAGCCCAAAATCTTTGGGAAAAAATGCAGATTATACTAGGGGGAAATATGGTGTGTTTGTAACACTTTTCAATGCGTGTACAGATACTACACACAGATCCTAGACAGGGGGCCTAGGAGCAATACTTTGATTCTATGCAGAGTGCACAGATACTCCAATCCTAGGCAGAAGTGCCAATTCGTACATAAATAATTCTGTCATTTTTGTCAGGTACTATGCTAGCAATCATAATAAAAAGAAAACAGTCCAAAATGGTTCCTAATTTGAGAACTTTGATTTTGAAAATATCAATTAATGTTTGTAGTGAACAATAATCAGAAACTGAACTGTATTGTATTTTTTCCCAATTTGTATTTTTTGTTTTTATTCCCTCAAATCACACTCTTGAATCAGATCAGCCAAATGTGAATAGAATTATATACATGAAAGAAATCCAGTTTATATTTATACCCAGTGGAAATTGTGGACTGATTTAGGCCTAGTTTTTAACATAACATTTATGAATATAAAATAAATTCCACAATTATCAGACCTGATGTACATGCCCAGGCAAAACAAATGAGCCAAGCTTTTTTTATCAATTCCTTTGCCATTACTCTTTCATTCTAACAATTATAGATGAAATAATCGACAATGTTATACAACAGTGCATACAGTGTTTGTGTGCTGAGCATGTTTTAGTATAGGATAGATTTCCTTTGTTTTTCTTCAGAAAACTGTGCTGTTTGGGCAAGCTGTCCGATAGTTGTTTACAGTTTGCTGTGTTTTGTTGTTCCATTCATCTCTGACTGCCTTCCACAGCTGGTCAGTGTTCTCAAATTTTTGCCCAACCAGTTTAGCCTTAATATGCACCCATATGTTCTATCTTTTATATGATGGAAAATGCTTGGCTCATTTTTCTTACCCAGGAGTGTAAACTCTCAGTTCTACTTTAACAGCAGCAGTTGTTGTTCTTTTTCATGACCATATGGTTACACCTGTCACTGACCTGTGAGTAGAACCTTTAATCTGGTGCACATTGTTTATCTTTGTCAATCAAGTAGGAAGAGGTATATGTATTCTCTCGTTTTTTGTTTGTCTATCCATGCAATATCTCCAAAAGTTCTCAATGAATTGGAATGACATTTTGTTGAATGGCGAGCTAAGGAAGAATTGATTAAATTTTAGGGTGGACCCAGGAATTTGTTTTCGATTGAGATATTTTTTTCATTTATTAAGACAATAGTCTAAAATGTGGAAGTCTAAACCCCACTTTATCGTAACTATATATGAACTGATTTTCATTCAGTTTTTAGTTAGTGTATGGTGTTGACAGAGGTATGTGCTCTGAGTGCTTTCTAGTTTAATTTATTCTAGTTTTTTTTTTTAATCAGAAAGATTTTTGAAAAATGTGTATTGGTATATTTTGAAAAAAATTGGCTGTTAGAGTAAATGACATGAAATTGAAATAAAGAAGTATCTTTTGATGACTCTTATTCCATAACTAAGGAGTTTGCCTTCCATGCCAAGGGCGGATCCATGGGTTCTTCTAGAAGACTCTCAGAATTTTTCTGAAAATTTTTATCTATCTTAATTTCAGTAGCTGATATGACCTGAAACACAATTTTAGCCAATCTTGCATACATTATTTTCAAAATTTTCTGGGGGCAGCCCCAACTGGCTGAATCCACCCCCTGCATGCACAGCACTTTACTCATTTCAGCCATGAAAGCTTTCACGATTTGATCTTCAGTGTTACAGATATTGAGAATTACAGATTTTACAAGTAGACAAAATTAAATCTTAGAAAAACTTATGCCAGTTGATGAGCTGAAATTTGAACCTACCATGTTTATACCTACATAATAGGAGTTAAGGGAAGTGGGGGATCAAGGTTTTGTCTTTGTATGCTAACACACTATTATTCTTTAAATACATAATTTAATAAAAAAAAATGACAGCATTCAATTAATTGGTTTAGATATAATAATTCAATGTATCAGTATTTATTTTTGTTATATTTTTATTTGTCAGCTCAATTCTCATCCTCATTCATTTTGTATTATAATGATCCGAATTTCTGTATATTTGTTACAGTAACACAGCAAAACAGCACATCGTAACAAGATTTTTGTTAGTGCAATACTGTTAAAATGTTATAACTTGGAGAATAAAACAATTTCTAGTCAAATTTGCAATTTAATTATAATAGTGTAGGGTATGCTTTCGTGCTCACCCTGATAATTTATATTATAATGATCAGATTTCTCAGGCGAGATAACTCCAGCTAAAAGCTAATTATAGAGTAGTTTCCTTTATTTATTTGCAAATGATTATTATATAAATTCTATGAATAGGAAGTGACATCAAGCTTAATGGCAGCCAAAGGCGTCCTTTAAGTGAATCTTCTATAAGCTTGAAACTTTTGATTCCATTTGTCTTCCTTTCACTGGAAAATTCAATAAACTACTGTCTAAGATGATTTTCTATTGTTAGGTTATCTGATCAAGTGAAATATTTTTTAAATTTTTTTTTAAGAGATTTTTAGCCCTTCTGTTCAAGTGACAGCACACAAGGCTCCTTCTTTCAAAGGCCATACGAATATTTGATTCCATGACCAATAAATGTAAAGCCTCTTAGCTAAAGAAATACATTTATGAGAATTGAATTTATACAATACAGAGTGAGATAAGGCATGATAATTATGCTTAGATGGGTTTTAGTGATTTTTTAAAACTTTTTTTTTCTTTTTTATTAAATAAGGATTGAAATGCTTTTAAGAAATTATGAAAGAAGTGTTTATGAATATACCTGTACAGATTTCCTTATGACTCTGAATGCAGAGATGAAATATTAAACTGTAACAAATCTTCTATGAACAGGATAAGCTGAAAGCCAGTATTGGTTAAATGCAATAATAAAGCATCCATTGAAATGAAATTTATTATTTTTTTTCAAATATATGAAGCTCCTTCATATTCACACACACATATATATTAGTAGAGATGATTTGACAATGTTGAAACTAAAGATTGAGAAAAGTGTTTCAAACATATCATAAAAATAAGCCTTGATGAATTTCGCCACGTTTCATTCAGCATCTTCAGAAGCTCTTTTGCAGTGCAGAAAACTTATGTGCGCAGTCCGATTATTCACATGTTTGTGTGAAATGTGTACTGAGCTGGGGAAAAAACAGTGTTGTGAAATCACCTCTACCATTCTGTTGGATTACCTTACATCCACTTAACAAACATATGGGGAAAATAACTGAAAATATAACTAAACAGGAAAAGTATGTTCTTTGATATATTTCTTACACAACACAACCAATGAAAAAAACAGACAATTATTTTCACATGTAAAAGTAGTTGTAATGGAAGAAATATTCTGATGCCCCAAAAAGAACAGATGATGTCATCCCTTAGTTCGACAGGGCATCTGGCTTACTACATAAATGCTTCTGGGTTCCACTATGAAAAGGTTGTCCAGGTATCCAACCCTAGAACAACCAATATAAGGTTGTCCATGGGAGAAGCATGGATGTTGTCAGGTAAAGGCAAGCAATCATGAGATTGCCCTTGTGCCTTGTTAAAATTTGATAATTTAATCTGAAAATGTTTCTCAGGGTTGCACAACTTTTTACAAGCAAAAGAAGAAAAAAATCAATTTTTTTAGCCTCTAAAGTTATTTCGTTTTAATCCAAAATTAACCTACAATGACCTTGGGGGTCAGCACCACCTATCCTATCCATGTTTTTTTATTTTCTTTTGGCCCGATTAACCCCACTTACTAAATTGCCTCCAAGAATGTAATTGTTTGGCTGCAAAATGGCCCCAAAAAGTTAATTTAATCTAAAACTGACCTCTGGGACGATTTTGCATAAAAGAATGGTTGAAATTTACCACCTACCCAATTGAATTTGCCCTTACCAGCTTGACCATTAGTGAGGTCCAAAAAAAGTTTGTACTTCATAAAAAATGCTATAAATTGCTTTAGTTGGCTAGAAATAACGAGAAAAGACCTCGGATGACCTAGTGATCTCCAGGATAAATCTCTCATTGCCTATAACTTATGCTGTGTAAAGATGAACCCTTATGCCAAATTTCTGCATCCTAAGTGGCCAGAAATTCCATATGGTGACCTTGAATGATCTCTGATGGCAAAATCACATTGCCAAATATGTAGGACATGAAAAATTGATCACTCTGCCAAATTTAAGTTTCATTTCAGCAATTGTGGCCAACTCGGAAAATTGGCTAGAAATGTCTACAAATAACCTCAGGTGACCCCGAATGACTACTGAGCTGAAATTTGCATTCCCTATGACCTTTGCCATGAAAAGACTTACCCCTATGCCAAATTTCAGTTTCATAGGAGCCAAAGTATTACCAAAAATTGAGTAGAAATGACCATAAATGACCTCCAAGTTTAACCTTGCCTAGCCTGTTACCTTTGATGTGAGAGGATGTACTCGTATGCAAAAATTGAGCATGCTTGGTGCGAAATTATGGCCTAGAATTTGAGAATTAGCTAGAAATTATGTCAAGTAGCCTCACAATGCATATGAGCTTCACCATGGAAAGATTTACCCCATGTCTAATTTCAGTTTCATAGGTGCAAAATTGTGGCAAAACATTGGAAAATCACTTAAAGATGACCTCTGGTGACCTTGAATCTCCTCAGAAGTCAACGTAACATAGATTGATATCTTCGCTGTGCAATGTACCCGTATGGTAAATTTCACCATCCTTGGTGCAAAATGGTGGCCAACAACTTTGACAATTGGCTAGAAATGACCTGGTGATCTTAATGACCTATGAGGTCAACCTCACCGAGGCTATGTGGAAAGTTGACCTCTTCTCAGTCTACATGCAGAATAGAATATTAGGTTGATAGGGCTTGTAGTGCTCAAATATTAGTATCGATATATGTGTAGGAAAGTCAATAAGTCTGTTGGCTAATGAAAGTGGGGGGGGGGGCATTTATTCTACACAACAAATATTTTACCATAATCTCCTTCCTTGTCAATTCACTTCACCCAACATTTTGTTTTTGTTTCTTTAAAAAATTCTCCCCCTAAATAGGTTTTTATTGAGGGGTTTAATTTACAATTTAAGTTTATGCTAAATTAGCTTTTGCCCGGCAGTATTCATGCTTGTATTTGAAAATTCAAACTTTAGTGTTCACCACCCAACAAAAGGCGAGAGAAGTAACTTATTCATTGATCACCCTTTTTTACAATTTTTGAATTGATCACCCCCAACACGGCATGACCGTTTCTATTGAGTGACTAACCAGACCCGTTTTCTTCAAGGAACTGATATTTGTTTTTCTCAGTTTAGATGGTCATCAACCAATAACAAAAAAAATCTGCACTTTCATTTCCTGTTATTTTAAAGATCGGATGTTGTTACTTATTAGCTTGATATGAATATTTAATGACTGACTGGAACTCCTCGTTCCTGTTGGTTTTGTAAATAATTCCTTATCTCTAAATTAAACACACCTGTGTCTGTGTGCTTTCCCTCACATAGGCGCATGGGTTTAGTGTAAGAATCCTATACACTCCTGGATAGAAATAATGAGCCAAGCACTTTCCATCATATAAACGATTTTAACACTATAGAGAACATATATGGGTGCATATTAAGGCCAAACTGGTTGGAAACACTGACCAGCTGTGGGAAGCAGTCAGAGATGAATGTATCAACATTGGTGCAGCACACGGTAAACAACTATCAGACAGCTTGCCCAAATGGCTCAGTTTTCTGAAGAAAAACAAAGGAAAAGCCATCCCATACTAAAACATACACTGCGTACAAACACTTTATGCGCAGTTATATAACATTGTCGAATATTTCACCTGTAATTGTTAGAATAAAAGAGTAATTGCAAAATATTTGATAGAAGAAGCTTGGCTCATTGTTTTTGCCCAGGAGTGTATAAAGTTTAACGATGTACCGGAATATCAATCCGCTTGGATATCTGGCACCGGATTCACAAGAAATTATCACTGCCACCAGTTTCAAATTTTAGCGACCCAGTATTTTTTAACAGATGTGGATTTTAATTTTTTACTTTGGAATCTGACGGATTCAGATATCTGAATTTTGTGAATCCGCCACTGGATATCCGACTGGATTGATATTTCAGTACATCACTAATAAAGATTGTGAATATGTGTCTAATTTCTTAATGTTGATTATGCATGAATAGTCATTTAACTAAATCTGGTTGAGGTAATTTGTGTTCACTTCATACTAATGCCCTTAGGAAAGACACAAATCCTCTTCTCACAATAGGTCAGGTCAGAGATTACACCCTCCTGCCAGTGGTACCATGTAGCCTTGTTACATGGGTGGTGGTGAATGGTATTGTCTGTGTCTCCATTGTTGCTGGAATGAGCTGAACCAGTTGGGATATTAACTACCTTTTTCAGTTTGCCATCTTTTTCTATAAAAAAGAGACCCACGCCTCTCTTTCCTTAGGGGTAGCCTTTCTCAACCAGGAGTCTACAGAGGTTGTTAGGAGTACTGCAAAAACTTTATATATGCATGAAAAAAGCATCCGAGTTTTGCTTAGTTTGATGGGTTTTTTTTCTTTATATAATGAGTAGCAGTCCCCGTCTTAATAACATTAGATGCAGCAGAATTTTTACCAACTGATGTCAGTTTTTACAATCATGAATTTCATTTTTTTTTTTTTTTTTTTTTTTTTTTTTCTTTTTTTAAGGAAAGATTTCTAAAATGCTACAATCTCAGATAATATAATAAAATATTTATAATTACAGTTCCAGATTTTTTATATTTATTGATTTTTATTGATTTTTGTTGATTTATATTGTCAGTAGTAAAAAATAAAAAATTACTGACTTTTAAAAAATTTTTTTTGTTTTAAATCGATTTACATTGGTTTTGATTGAAAAATAATTCTGAACTGTTTTTGGCTTTTTATTTTTATTTCCTATAAGGTGAGCTAGACAAAAAAGCAGACAGGCGCAAGCTGTAGAATATTGATAATTTTAGATTATAATACATACGTTTTTTAAAGCACTGATGTGTTAGCAGTATTTTTATGCAGGAGTTCCTTGAGATATGAAAATTATTTCAAGGGTTCCTCCAGTCTAAAAGGGTTAGAGAAAGGCTGGACTATACATCAGTCAAAACATTGTGGTAACATTGGCAAAACAATGATTTCAATTGTTTGAACAAATCTTGGAAGGAATATAAATTACTGGTTTTGGTCTCTGTGATGCTGCTGCTTTATTCAGGGTTTACAGGAATACAAGGAATACAACTAGAAAGTGTTCAGAGAGCATATATCTCTGCCAACTCCATTGTTACTAAATACTGAATGAAAATCAGTTCATATATAGCTACAATGCAGGGAAGGTAATTATGAAAGAATTTTTGGATCCACTACAAAATTTAATCAATTCTTTAGACCACCCTTCCATAAAATTGCATTGAAATTCATTGAGAACTTTTGGAGATATTGTGTAGATGCAAGTGAATACATATACTTCTTCCAATTTCATTGGCAAAGGTAATAAAGAATAAAAATGGTTTTGGTTTTCTGATAGTTTTACAGTTGTATTTTCATTTATTTATTTAAAAAGAAAATTAGTTCCTTGATCCGTTTTAAAACTATTTTGATTTTGACTTTGGAGACTTTTTCTCGAGTCTTTCTTTAAATAGCTTGCATGTAGCATCTGTCATGTTTCTCTCTTTTGGATTCAGAATTTCTTTTTCTTTCTTCCAGTGGAAGTAATAAAATAAAACCTACCACTTTATAGTGTCCACGTTTATATCATTTTACAATAACAAGATTTTAATGTTGCAAGAATAGCTATTGGACATTTTATATATAACTCACCTAATATACTGTATATGCTAGACTATAAGACCAATTGTTTACAAGGATATTTGGAGGACTACCTCTCACTGCCACTCATCCAAGCCCCATAACTGTCTACATAAAGTTTTGGTAGATGGCCCCCAAGTCATAATCCCTGTGCATTGGACACAGTCTGATATTTTCATAGTTTTTCTTCTTTAAAATTGAATGTCTGTTTTGTATCTATAGAAATAGCTTGTTGGTTGATAGGATACAGTTTGTTTTGGCTCTATTAATAATTAGTTATTAGTCCTCTTTAGTGAAAGTTTTCACCCTAACAAAACTGCCAAAGATTTTTTTCCCAGCTTGGTTAGTCCAATGTGTATAAAATCTGTTAAAAACTTTAAATATCTTATCAAATTACTGCTATCTGTATATGTACTTGTTGAAGATTTTTACATTTCTAATGTTAGTCAGCTTTGAAGATTTTTATTGTTCTTGAATGACCACATGGAGGAAACATTTTAGTTATTGTGATTAAAGATTTCATTTTCTAAGGTGAATATATTGAAACTGCTATCTCCAATTCAACACTTAGGGTATAATCTGTGCATCCTCCCACAGGGATGAAATGCAGCACAAGCCTTTTCTTAAAATATGGAAACCCACACATATTTGTGCGTGACTTGATGCAAAGATTTCCTAATTCAATTCGCATTTTTGCAGGCATCAGGGCGTATCCACTGGTCTTACCCTTCTTAGTGCAATGAGAAGTACTGCCTGGGAGACCAATCTTTGGGAATAAGGCTTATACTTGTTATTGGTTTTTCAGCTACAATAACCAGAAACCCCCCAGCTATGTTAGGTAATAGGGTATATTTTGAAACCTAAGTCTGTAATATTTCTTATCTTGAGATGTGCCACTCTAACAGTAGATGGTTATGGTGAGATGGTTTGTACAATTTTAACCACTGAACAGTTACTTTGACCCTTGGCAAATCTTTTGTATATGCTTTTACTGTTTATCTGTTAGGTTTGTAGGCTACCAAGAAAGTATGTTTCGCGATTCTCATAGATTATGCAAGATTATGACTTTGCCACAGAATTTTGTCGATTTATCAATATCTTATGTTTCTTGGCTTCATCCTAAGTGAATTGAAAGAATTAATTTGGCTTCATCTGATATATTCTTTATTCGTTGAATTAATTTGTATATAGATTTTCTTTTCAGAAGTAGCATGTTTTTGTCTGAAGCATTGTCGACCATTATTATTAATTTTTCAGTATTTTCTTTCATCCTAATTCTTTTAGTTGCTTTTCATCACAACTTTTCTCAGACCACACTTTTCAGATGGTTAGAGCAGCTGGTGTATTTAACCAGGCCTCCCTGTTGCAAAAAGGACAGGAGTTTGAATCTCCCTGAGAGCTTTATCCTTTATTTTCCGATCTGCACTGTTTACTCACTGCTGTAAAATGACAGTCTGAGTTGCCGTAAAAAGCTACCAAAAAAATTAAGTTGAATGAAAACACTAGTAAAAAAAGATTATTAATAATAGCATCTTTTTGTTTTGAAGATTGCTGGACTGATTTGGAATAAACTTGGGATATATCTTTGTTCCAAGTTTTTTGAAATAGTGGTTTTTGACAAGTTGTTTTTTTTTTGTTTTTTTTTTAGTGAGTGAATTAACATTATTTGGACCTAATAAAGAAATAATTATTTAAGAAAAACTTGTCTTTGATAGGTTTATGTTTTGAAAGTTGATGTTATATAGTTTGTTTTTATAAAAAAATTTTTTATTTTTTTAATTTATTTTAAGCAATGTACCATTTTTGAACTTGATGATTTTCTCAATGTGTTTAAGTTTACTCAAATCAAGTCAGGTCTTTTGAAAGTGCATATCATATTTTTTTTTTTTTTTACTTGAATTTAATTATATCATATACTATATCATCCAGACATAATGATTTCATATTAAAAGCTGCCACCTTCTTGGTTTTATATATTAAACTCCAAGTAACTAACTTCAACATAATAATTTCTTCATTGTGCATTTTATCAAATTGATATCTTTTCTTTGAATTAATTATCTGAAATTCTTATAGCAAAAATAGGTAATGATGTCTGTGTTCATCTGGTTCTTCTATGCTGAACATTTGTTTACTTGAAAGGAACATTAATAAGCACCTGTCAATTCTTGTTGCTAAGATATTGGTTTGCTCTCTAGCACTTTGCTAGCAACGTTAGACCATTTGTTCGCAAACTAATGACATTTGCTGTTTATGATTTATGAAATATTAATTAAAAAGATATTGGGAAATGAGTGAGCCCCCCCAACTCTCCTAAAAATGAAGAATATAATTTGATTATTTTTAATTAAAGATTTTTTAAAATATTCTCTATATTTGATTTTATAGAATATATTTTAATTTCTTTTTTGCATTTAATCATGTCTGGTAAAGAAACTGAAGCGTCATTTTAGGATTGCATTAAAATCATTTAGTTTGGTTAAGCTGTATTCTGATTTCTTTAATAGTTAAAGTTAACTCACTTTTTCAAAAGAAGGGAGGGTTGTTAGAAATTAATTTTCCTAATCAAATTTGTGTTGAAAGAGTCTTTTTAATTAAAGACTATAACCTTTAGCACCCTGTGGGTAACTTCATTCATTCACTGAGCTAAAAGTTTGTCCTCCCATTGCAGATGACTCCAATCACAGAATGATAATGTATTTGAATTTTGTGGCTGTGTTGTCATATCAATTTCACTGGGACAGAGTATATAATGGATTCATGCCTTTCCCGAGGGCATTCGTGCAAAGTGAACATAACAGCCTCAGTCAAAATTCAAACTGTTTTCTGTGGTAGCCAA
>VCCN01003880.1:8577370-8599935 GCA_006491835.1 Architeuthis dux
TTATATTATTATATCTATCTATCTATCTATCTGTGTATGAATTAGTTTCAAGTCTTTTCCAAAATTCTCTGACTTAAATCAACTTCTACCTTTTTAAACATATTTTTTCTCTCCATAATCATAAACAGTTGCAGTGAACAATTCTTGTCAGTCATGCTCAGTATTGATCTCATTTCCAAAATCTTTTCCTTTGTCTGTCTACATTATCTCCTGTCAAAAGTGTCAATATAAGTTACCTGTGTGTTTAAGGAGACAAGCAGTGGTAGTGCTAGGGTGAATTACTCTGGAAAAAAATCACTATAGAGGGGGAAGAAAAAACAAACTTATTCATCAGATATTATATATCTCAAGATTGAGGTTTTCCTTTTTCTTTAGCTTTTATGGCATTTAGCAATATTGAGAGAAAAGATTTTTTTTTCATCCAGAGGGGTCAAGTATCCCTATTGCACTGAACCATATCCTGTTTCTCTGGTCAATTATTAACCAATTTAATGCTGACAATTTGATTAATGACCAGCAAAATGAAAGCAATTTAGATCTTAGTCTAATACTTTGATAATCATGCCCAATTAACTATTCTCACTGTTCTCATGATGCGATAAATTACATTTAATGAAAATCTGAAAATCTAGGAGTCGTAATTCATCAATTTTACTGTGGTTGGCTGACTTTAACATTTTTTCCGTTTCATCACTGAGGCTAAACCATGTATAAAGAAGGATGGGAAAAAGTCTCTTGTTCAATTCTACAAAAGTCTTGACTATTTCTTTATTGCTGTTAGCTGCCGTGACACACAAATGTCTCTCATGCAAATGCTAGTCGATTATCAGGTTGTTCAACATGAAATTGCTGATTCATTTGAGAAAAATCAATTTGAAAAAATTTATTCAATCAAAATATTTTCACTCAGCTGGTATACATTTATCCCACCCTCACAGGAAATCAGTTTTTAACTAAAGAATTTATGCTAGTTTTGAAGTTAAGGTTCACCAGCATAGTGGAGAATGTAGAAAAAATAAAGTCTCCATTGAAGAGGTGAAAAAATATTAATAAGAAGTTGGTGGGGAAAAAAGACAGTTTAAGTAACAATGAGTCTATTACCGTTATTTAAAGGAATAGTCTGTATCTTGATAGTTTATGCATAGGTCAGCATGACATGGTGTAGTAGTTGTGGGTTTACAAAAATCAGATTAAATGAATCATAGCGGTTAGCTGATGTAGACATCAGCATTCTAGTCTGATGAGAAAACAACTAATGGAGACATGATTGTGAATCATTCACAAAACTGATTGATTATTTTAGTTAGAAAATGTTTTTTATGTGACAAGCTCTGATTGGCTAGAATAAGGGTGTGTTTGGTTCCACTGAATATAATAAAACCTTTTGGGATTTGTCACTTTGTCTTTACCCTATATAGTGGAGAGTTCCTTATAAATTCTTCTTTTTAAGAACCGCTAAATTCATTGAAATGACTCTATGAATTATCAAATGACATTTGGTCAACCAAATGCTCATATAACTTTCCAGGGATGATTGTGTGATTTCAGTTGATGTTTGGATCACTTTTTTCCTGAAGATGTTTAATGCAGGCCTCCATACTGACTTCTGTTCTTCATGCAAGTAGAATTCATTTATTGTACCTTTTTCTTGCCAATTTCTATGTAAGGCTTGAAAGAATCATATAAATAAAGGCTTGAAATGATTCCAACTCATACATTGAAGTCTGCAAGTTCTCTCACTGAGATTTTTCATTTTCCATTACAGCCTTCACATCTTCATCTTTGATTGATGATTTTGGTTGACTTCTCTCCTGATTTTCTAAATGGAATTTTGTAATTTTTGAAACCAAACTGTTTTTTCACTGACAGAATTGTCTCCCAAGTGCATAATTTATATTTTTTGCAACTCCAACTCTATTATGCCACAGCTTGAACTCATAAAAGTATAAAATGTTAAAATCATGAGTTGAAAGGTGTTTTTTATATACACCCATTCCCTGTTTTACGAGTGTGTTCCGTTTCTGAAAACTTGTTAATTGAAGTGCATTTTCCTTTTCCATTGACTCCCATTATAAAAAATCGAGATTCGTTCCCGCAAACTCCCCAAAGTCCACCTGTTTCCAAATCCAAAGATTAATAAAATAGAATACTTGAACAACTTACCATTGCATAAATAGATATGGTCAAGATTATTTACGCAACTTTTTAAAAACGCTGTTCTGAAGTTTTTTTCTTGTTTTTGCTAGAAAGGAAAAAGACTGAATTTTTGTCAAAAACTAACTGTTAAAGTCAATATTTACTGTTTTTTTTTTTTTTTTTTTTTTTTTTTTTTTTTTTTTAGCAAATCAATCAAAATGGTGGCCATTTTGTTTACTTTTTAAAATTCTGAAAAATTCAAATATAGATGTCACTAATGGTAATGATAAATTTAATTTTGCGAATTTTGAGCCATCTGTTGATTTTCCAATTTAAACCAGTGTTTTTTTTCAACGACTCTATTTTTTATCAACACTTTATTGCTTCCAAAAACTTACTCTGGTCACCCACTAAATTTTGATACATACAGAAATAAGGAAAACTTTAAATGTTTATTTTTCAGTTAGAAGTAATAACAAAATAAAATATTTTGTATAAATGTTATTTGAAGAAATGAAGTTTTAAAAATGTACAACAGCCACATTTTCACTATGAAACACAAATAATTTACCGTTTGAGGGTTCAATTCAAATTAATAATAGAAATAGAACAGAAACCATAAGATTTATTATTCATTATTTTTATTCAAAATATTTGAAGTAAATGGTGCATTCATATTATTGCTACAAAAGACATGTTAAAATTGGTAAGAAACATTAACTAATAATAATTTAATACTGTACAGAGTGCTTGAAACTTGAGGTGTAGGGTTACTGGATGCAGCTGCAGGCAAGTCAGGATTTTCTTCATCACTTGGAAACTCCTGAAAGTCATTGTAATCACAAGAAGAATTGTCATCGTCAGGAGAAAGAATGAATGAAGATGAGACTAATGTCCTCAGCAGGAAGAGCAGGAGTTGATGCAACAGGAGCTTTGTCACGCTGGGTTGTAGACTTGTCATTTGCTTAAAACGTAACTGTTTCTCTTTGTAAAGCTCCTTATAAAAGGTGAGGGCAGCTTTAATATTATGTTCCAGCTTAATGCTACAATCTCGATATGGATCATTGTTATAGATCTGTAACTCCTGGTCAAAGGACATAGCATCAGAAAGCATTTTCTTTTGTTAAATTAAGTTGTGGGGTTGTTTCTGCTTTGTCATCATCTTCCTCTCCCTTGGCAGCACGGTCCTGTTCTGTAACCATTAAATCCTCATTACTTAAATCTTCATGCAAAGCAAGCAATCTAATAGCCTCATCCTCATTGACTTCTTCAAAGCCCACTTGATGGGCAAGGATCACAATGTCGTGCACAACAGGTTGAGTTGTTCTTTATGAGTATGACTCCGCAGTTCTCCCCATGTTTTTTCTTTAAATCTTCAGATAAAGAGAGAGCTTTTAGTTGAATGGGAGCATTAGACATTGGAGATTCATTACACACACATATCGTCAAGTCATAATGCTAACAAACATTCCATGTCTTCCATTACACTATGCCGATGCATATCGTCCTTTTTAATAGTAGCCACAGTTGAGGAAGAAAGATTGTAATGATTGGCAAAATCATGGTGTCGCTTACTTTGTTTCTTTAATATTTCCAACTTAGTTTCCAAGGTAATTGCTTTTCTAGCCTTCTTGGCTGGTCCACCAACACTTTTCTCACTTGAACTGTGCTTACAAGACATTTTCAGAATCAAAAAAATGTTGTAAATATCCATTCCATATTTCCAAACAATGCACTGGAAGTATACACAAAACAAATTTTTACAGTCACAAAAATACTTGTAACTTCAGAGTTTTTGATCATTAATAGATGCATAGTACAAAAGCATTTTACTCGTAAGCTCGAAAATTCATAAAAGGAATCCTTGTATAACGAGGAATTGGTGTATGCTTAAAAAATGTAATAAAAATTAATGGAATGAAATTTTTACTTTAATAATCAACATGTATCAAAATGTTATCGCTTTTTAAAAAAACAGTAAAAATCTTGTTTGAAATCAAATCTGTAATTTTATGTTGAGCGATCTAATCCAAGGCTGATTATTTTTATCCTTTACCTTCAAATGCATTTCAATTTCTTGTAGACTTTAAACTTCTTTAATGATAATGTGTGATGCTGTTAGTGGTGGCATATGGGTTAGTTGAGCTGAGTGGAGGATTGCAAATTTGGCAGTAAGCCTCAGCTGTTATTTGGCTCTAATATCCTCAGAGAGTTTTAAACTCCCACTCACACATAGATGCAGAATGGGGAAAAAGTCAGTTCAAGTCAGTGAAAAATTACTTTTCAACCTGTTTCAACTACACATCAATTTGGTGTTCAAAACCTTTTTTTTTTTACTCTCAACCACAGTGAACATCTGAAATGTCAAATTACCATATTTGATGGCATTTAAAATCACCCTTATTTTAGCAGGGAATATTAACCCTTGGAACACTCTCATTTACAACTCCCTAAAAGGATGGTATGAAGGAAATTATCAAATTCTCAGGTTTATGTAAATAAAACATAAGAAAAATAAAATTAAATAAAAAGTGGATGCAAGCCATATAGGTATTTACTAAGCCTAGCTTAGTTTGGCACAAGGCCACAAGTTAAAGATAAAACTCACTACACAGTAATGGTTGACTAGACTAGCTCATTAACCATTACCTCTGTGAGGTACTCTGTATTTATTTAGCTTATCTTTGCCTGGCACAAGGCCACAAGTATGAGGCATCCAGAATACTATACAGTAGTAATGGTCTACTAGACTAGCCTGCTAACCATTGCCTCACAGTGAAGCATTCCTGTCTTATATATGTATAATATTTACATTTTTATGCGTAGTAGACCAATACTAAAACATTGTCAATTTTTTCTTTCTTTTCCTCTATCTCCAAAATTGTTCATTTTCTATAACTTCCCAGAAGAAGATATTATTTATTACAGCTTTGCAGTTGTTGATACAAAATAATCTTTCAATATAAAAGAATGTTCTCTCTTCAGCATTTCTTCACGTGAAGCAGGGTTTTCCATAAAATTTCCACTTGGTTTCACTTTTTAACAAACTCGTGTATACAGCTTCTTTCAACTTAGATTTTCCATTGTTCTGCCTCTGTTATTTTGACCTTTATTCCATGGGTCAACACGAGGCCATTTAAAAATGTAAGCTGTAGCACTTTGACCTCCTGTTAATTTGACTAACATCAGACCGTAACACACATTCCCATGGTTCTTTTGGACTGGTATATTCTTCATCTTGAATTTTATTAGTTGATTTTTATCGCAACTTTTGCTCAGACCGATTACCCTCCGGCAATGATCAAATAGCATTGATCGGAAAACAAAGAATAAGCCTGGCATGGGGATGTGGGTTCGAGTCCCACCTGAGACTTATTCTTTATTTTCCGATCAACGCTATTTGCTCACTGATGGAGGGTAATCGGTCTGAGCAAAAGTTGCGATAAAAAGTAACTAATAAAATTTAAGATGAAGGTAAAAAGTAATCATAAAAAATTATAATTTATAATACTTCATCTAACAAAAATAAAAACGAAGAAATAGTATATTCTTGTTAAATAGATGTAAAGAAGAGTAGGGAAAATAGCAGCAAATTCTAAAGACCAGATACAACATAGATTCTTTGGAATTGTGTTCAAAACATCATTGAAGATGACTGTTGTCAGAAAAATCTATGGAATAATGAAAATACTTAATCTCAGAAGATATTTATATTTTATTTTCCTGTTTTATTTGTATCAAATCACTGCTTCTTTCACTTGCTAAAAATTTCATCATTTGGGTATTAAAAAAAAATCTGAATGTTAAACATACACATAATATTTTAAAAGTAGGCTTTCATGAGTTCTGTGAGGTGAATATAACACTTGTATTTTTTTCTTTTTGTAACTGAGACGTACATAGACTTGAAGGAAAATGGTTAACATAGAGACAAGTCAGACATGCACAGATTTTACAGGAATTGATTTTATGTATATTACAGTTGTGGGTATTGCTCAGAGATTAAAGAATTGTTCTGAGTATTGAAAGGTGTAGATTCAATTCCATATGTTGCGTTTGTAGCATTAATTCGACTTTTTAAAAAGAATTATTTTTATGGGAAGGATTTCATACTAGAGCAAAAGCACTTCATGCCTCCCACTAGTGAACCCTTTTAGTGTATTTGCTGACCTATAAGATAAATGGTTATATGGGGGACTGACGCTCACTATAACTCATCCAGGCTCCATAGCGGTCCATTCGAAGCTTCAGTAGACAGCTCCCCTAGTCTTAATACCAGGGCAGTGGACACAGCGTTGTATTTGCATTGTATTTTTATGATAATTATAAAGACATTTATCAGTTGACAACCTCTATTTGCTCGGCACCAGTGTGAGCGACTGCTAAACGAGTGGCCTAAATCATAAATGTGAATAAAGAAACGAGCTCCATGCAGGGATTGAACCTGCATCTACCTTGGAAGCAACCTTATACGCAGGTTCTGCTCTACCAATTGAACTAATGAAACTCTCATGGTAGGCAGGAGTCTATTAATCCTACACTTTGCTAGCTTCTCCATGGGGTAAGGAGTTCAATCTTCCGAAGAACTATTTGAACAATCTCAAGTAGCTTATGAGTTATTTTACAACTTGGCCATTGAAATTCTCCTTAGGTTTTGCGAGATATTATTTTTTTCAGCGTATGTCTCATCCCACTTAATCAGGTTATATTAAACATTTTATATACAGCTCTACCCCAGGTATTGAGCATTCTACAAAAAACCAGTCTAATGAATTATTTTGACACAGAAGTGTGACAATTTGATGTACACTGATATTATATATATATATATATATATATAATGCCGGCAAATACAGTATATCCTTCATCCCTATTTTAAGAGATAGAGAAACTGGTTGGCTTAGTATTTTTTTTGCTAAGCTGATTTCCTCTGGGTTTTTTTTGTATTTTTTAAACTGATAACATAAACTGGGCATCACCTCCTCAACTGAAGGGCTTTTTTTTTAATAAAGGGATAACTTATTTGCTACAGTATCAGTCTTTCACGTGTTAAACACGGATCATGGCAAAAAGATCCAAACAGAAAAACCTAGTTTATCTTTCTCTCAAGACATGCTTGAACGTTACTTAAACTGTAATGACATTGCATTTATTCATCAGACCCAAGAGATGAGCCATTTCAGAACTTCAACACAAGCCTGATTGTTATATCGACACAGTGGGAGCTCTGTTTAAGTGTTGGCATTTGGAAGCCTGTGGAGACTTTTGTCTCGCTTACAGCTTACCCTCTCTGCATGGATACTGTGACCTTAACAAATTTAGATGTCAGCAAGGGAAAAATTGGAAAATTGCCTTCTAAATTTAAAGATCTAACATTTCTACTGGATTTTGTTGTAATTACATTTAAAACTGGAAGGATTTAGTTTTGGATAATTAAAAAAATGAATTAATGAATTCGTTTTAACATTTATCATGTTTGCATATTTCTAATTTCTTAAGATATTGATATTTCCATCAGTTAAATTTATAGGCTAATTAAATTTGTATATTTCATGGATGCAAATATTCATATTATAAATACTGTATAAACACTTAACAACTAATTAAAATAAAATACACCTGCTGTTCAAAATATTAACACGTATATTAAAGATGGTTCTTCTCAGAATATTAGATGCATTAGGAAAACATTAACTAGCTGTTTATATAACCTGTGATATCACGGGTAGGATTTATTAAACTAACACATCAAAACTTTCATTCACTCTAATGATTATGTAATCACACAGCAATACTAAAAGCATATATATAGGATGTAAGCATCAACATTTCCATAGTACATATAGTATATGAACAGATATAGTGAATATAATATTATTTATAGTGAATGTAATATTAATAATTAAAAAAACTTGATCATGTAAAATTACTTATCTATGTTATGTATCTAAAAAAAAATATTGACTTCAAAGGTTTTTGTAGAGGGTGAACAGGGTACATTTCATACACCACACCCATACAGAAGAAAAGGTTTATCCTCACTTTTGACCACCAAAAATAAAAGTTTACCATCACTGTTGATCCTTTTTAAAAAAGTGATCAGAATATGAGGTTAGATAAAAAAAAAACAAACAACTTAAAAACTGGGTGAGTGTTTGTCTTGGTGCAGGAAGATGGTCATTCACAAGGCTGTGAATGAATGAGAATCACCATAATAACATTTGATCTTAAAAGTGGTATTTGATGATTTAACCCCCAAATTTTGCAAGTTTTAAACTTTAATTTGTTTTAGTAATGTTTGCCACCCAAGTAATTGTTAGTGATGAGTAATTAATGCAAAGTATAAATAAAATATATAATTTGTTCAAACAATATCTAATCTTATATGTACAGGAATACTTTGATTTCTGCTAGCAACTGGTTTATTTATATACTGACTTTTGCTCTAATTTCTAATGTTCATCTTTCTCAACTACATTTCTTTCAGAGAATTGTTTTTATCACATTCTTTATGAATCTTTTAGAGAACTAAGCACATTTACATTTCTGCTTTCAAAAAAAATTCAGAAATCCATTTTTGAGGAATGTGTTTCAAGTGATTGAGATATGACTGTACATTGGAAATATAAGAAATCTCATGACGTTTGCAACTGTATTGCAGTAGTGTTTGCCTTATCAAATCAGATATGGTCCATCAAACCAATCTCAAGTATTTTCTGAAGTTTTGAGAAGGGTCATTAACATTCAAATAGTTTTTCGGACGATTGAACTACTTCTTGTTGTTTGTGTTGTTAACACAACGTTGTTTGGTTGATCCATTCTTCGGCTTTCTTCAGGTGTTAAGTAAGAGTATGATGGGGTAAGGAGTTAAATTGTCCGAAGAACTATTTGAACAATCTTAAGTAGTTTATTATGAAGTATTTTACAATTTGGCAATTGTCCTTCTCCTTAGGTTTTGTGAGCATTAAACAAATGATTTTTTTTCAGTGTATGTCTCATCCCACTTAATTAGGGTATATTAAACATTTTTTTTTAACTCTTAAATTCATGTATGAAATTTAAATTTTTAAAATTTATTTTTTATTCTGTCATAATAATTTTAACAAACTTTTCACAGCCACAGAAGAGTTCCGCTGTCAATTAGAAGTGGTATCAAGCAGTTTATGAATTTAAGAGTTAATGTGCTATAGCTTCACATACACTAATTCAATATTCTAATTAGGTTATGTATTTGAGATGTTAATTGAGCTACCATTGGTTATGAAATTTGGCCATGTTTCGAAATGGGAGACCATTACATTTTCTGTGATTTCAACCATTGCCTATTTCTGCTACGGAGGACCAAATTTTAAAAAGACCAATCGCGTAAAAATCTCAAAGAATTTTAATAACAATGTTTACTCACCTTAGTTGGGGTCATTTCTGAATTGAAAGGTTTTAAAAAAACCATACACAACTTTACACAAGTAATTACATAGTTTTTTTTATTAATAAGTTTGTTCTCCTATTTCGAAGGATAGCCGGTTTTTAATTTAAATGTTTTAATAACACAATGGTTACTTGCCTTAGTTGAAGTCATTTCTGAATTTTTTTTTTAACAAAAATTATTAAAAAGAATTCTAAAAAAATAGACAAAATAAAATTGATGGGATTGGTCTTTGTATTATTAAAAAAAAAAATTTTTGCAAACAACAAACCAGTTTCTAAAGAAGAAAAAAAACAGATTTTTACATGATTGCTCCTCCGTAGAGGAATATGCAAAGGTTGAAATCACCGAAAATGTAATGGTCTCCCTTTTTGAAACATGGCCTGAAATTCTTCTCAATTAACTTTTTTGAGACTTCTGAGACATATATACCCTGAGGTTTCTATGACTGCTGAATGTCCCATAGATTTCTTTTTAAAGTTTTGCAGGGACATTTTAATTCAGGCAAAGGTCACTCTTAAGAGAAAAAAGAAAATGAGTCCCAAATTTCTTTTATATCCAGGCTTGTTACTACTAGTATTGTACCATACAACCAACTGGTTTTTGTATTTTTTGTATTGTTCCTTTTTAATGTCTTCAGCTAGTTGCTTCCGTCATTGAATATACTATGCATAGGCAAATGTCATCTTGTGTGTAGGATTCAGTTCTTGAAATGTCAGCCTGCCAGCTACATTGTCATCGAAACAGACACTTGCCACTACTTGCTGTGACTATTGAGACATCTTCTCTTTGAGTCGAGTCTTTCTTGTTGAACAAGTGAAAGTCAAGGTTTAAGTGCTGCTGTGTCCACAAGAGAGCATATATTTATTCTCAAGAGCCTGGGTGTTACAGGAGATATGCTTAACCAGAATTGTACAAAACTGTCTTTATGAATCTGACAACCCAACATCCATGTGCCACACACACTCTTTTCTGTCTCTCTCTTGGATAATATTTGTGTCTCTCTCAGATATTATATTCAGCTATCTATCTGAATATGGATAATGTACATATTAATATACTGGGGTCTTACTGAGATATATTTTCTTATACTGGTTTATACATACATTTTATAGATAATTTAGGTTATTTGCTTAATTATAAACATCTGACACTGAGAGAATTTTATAAAGCTTTCTTCCTGGGTATCAAAACAAAAATTCCTTTTTATTTTGCCGTGAAAAACTATTTAATTAAATGTAATATTCTCTCCGACTCCAGCAAATTACAGAAGTAATCATTAAATTCTTTTACTATTTTAAAATAACACATCTGCTTAGACACTTTGAGACTCCTTTATATTATAAAGGATATGATTGTATTTGCTTCTATAAGATGCATGGTTTTGGGGGACTGCTACTCATTGCAGCTCATCTAAGCTTCATAGCTGTCCATTTTGAGATTTGGTAGATGCCCCCTAGTTATAATACCAGTGCACTGGACACTGTAATATATGCATAGTTTAAAAAAAGAAAATTTTTTTTATATATTTAAATTTGCATTTTTGTGTGCCATTATGGGAGACAAAAATTAAATTAAGGAATGCTGTTATTAGTTTATCCAGAAATTGTTAATTTTATGTTATTAACTCTTTGAGAATGCAGTTATTTGCATTATCTTTCTTGTTTTTCAGTTAAATTTACATAGATACTTACTCCATAGTTTTTAAGTATACTGATACCTTAATTTTTCTCAGATGCAAACATTTTAAGATTTAGTTTACTTTTGTCAGTATTACAGTTATAAAATGATAGATTGAAAGCATATAAAACTAGAAAGCACTCGGAGAGCACATACCTCTGTCAACGCCATACACAATAATAAAAAAAAGGGTCGAGAATGCAATTCTCACAATATCACTGATATTGTGTTACTTCCCTTGAAATCTAAATTTAGTATTTTTATTTAATGTTTTTTAACCTCTTTTCATGTAGAATAGTAAAATATCTCTCAATCGAAATTCCTGGATCTGCCCCAGAATTTAATCACTTCTTCCTTGGTCCATGGCACAACCTTCCACACAGTTTCATTGAAATTAATTGGGAACTTTTGGACATATTGTGTGGACAGACATGAGTGAATACATAAATATATGAAAAAAGAAATCTCAATTGGAAAGATATTCCTGGAACCACCCCAAAATGTAATCACTTCTTCCTTAGCCCACTGCCCACCCTTCCACAAAACTTCGGTTAAATTCATTGAGGACTTTTGGAGATATTGCATGGACAGATATATACTGAATACATATACCTCTCCAATTTTGTTGGCAGGGGTAAAATAAATTACTTAAACATTTTAGCACATTAATTTTCATGTTAACATAACATTTCCTATTATGTCAGTATCTAATCTCATCTAATATTATGCAAATTATTCAATATCTTTGACACCCATTAAACTAGGCTTTTTTTGCCATAATATTGTTGCTTTTTTTTTTTTTTACAACTTTAAATTGAATTCCTTCCAATCATTAAAATAGTGCTTAATAGGATGGGTGCTTATCTGTCATGTACCACACTATAACCAATTATGTTGTTGATCGAGTATCTGACCTAAAGTTTCATTAAAAAGATTACTAATTAAAGATTGAATGAAAGTGCTTCATCTTTGAATCCACATATATAAAACAGTGTGTGTGTGTGTGTGTAGCACAAGGATGTTGTATGCAAAGAAAGAGAAAAAGCAGGAGGTGAATACATGGTCTGTACTCTCCCTCCCATACTTACACATTTCAGTTTGTTTATGTATAGATATCTACATCTGATTGAGTGGATTGTCTGCTTGGGTGGATAATATGATTCTTTAAAGGTTCCCTAGTTCAAAATCTTGAACTACAGATAGCAGGTTTCATGTGTTGCTGTTGTCAAATCCTATTTGCTGGTATGAAGCCCAAAGTGAACTCTGTATCAAAGTATTGTCACTTTTCAGGTCATTGCCTCTACGGTTAGACAGACCACTCTCTTTGCAATTGATTTTTAGAATGTGAAAATAAGTGTGTGAATCTCAGACTGCTAGGCTGAATAATCCAAACTCTAATGTATCTAAGTGAACTTTGCATTAGAACTTTGTTTTTGTTAAACTCTATTCCAAGTTGGAGTTGACTTTGACCCCCCCCCCCGTTACAAGAACAATCCTCACCAAATTCAGGGGCGTAAACTCTTACACTGTTTGTCTATTGCGTCACCTTAAACCAAACCTATATATAAAATTAACATTTCCCTACCGTGATTTGAAATCATGACTGTGATTGCTAGGCAGCTGTCTTACCAACTGAGCTAAACTAACAAGTCTTATATACCTACAAATTTATTTGGTATATATACAATACAAAAGTTGCAGTAATCATCTGTTGGAGTAGGAGTGGAGTTTGACCCTGCAGCAGCCAGGCTTGTTTATTTTTTTGTCATTCAGTTGTTGCACCATCGAGCCTAAGCCGTTAGTTGAAAGATTGCATGGTATGCTCCCTTCCTCTGTTTGATGACAGGCATCGCACTACGGTCACTTTGTTTCTTCCACAATTTGAACTTCAGCCGACCAACTTTCCATGAATGTCACCACTCATGATAAATTAGGTGCATATTCCTGTAGACTGCTTGTGGAACATAGGGCCGCAACCACACCACGACAGCGGATAATCACTACAGTGATCCTGCTGTGGTTTCTGCAACAAGTGGGTTTTAAAGTGTAGAGTTGCTAGCCCCACGCCCATGGTTTTCTTTTCACCAGAGTAACCTTCCCTTAGATGGACTGCCTTACAAGGCTAAAAAGCTCCAACTGCCCTGCTATTTATCCATAGCTGGTAGTAGAAATGGATTCATGCCTTTCCTGGTAAGCAGCCTTGAGTGAAACTCTGTTCATCAAATCTGTTTTCTGCGTCGGTAACCATTACGCCACTCTACACCTCCAGGTGTAATTTAAGTATTCAGATCTTATTACTCATCACCCAAAGGAATGATCATATATCATGATGAAATCAACGATTCTCAAAAGAATGTCATCTATAATAAGATTTTACACAAGTAGAATCATTGTTCCACTACTTTTTTTTCTGATTGCTTTAGCAGACAAATGCTTTCTATTTCAATGTTAACGTATATAGGCCTCTAAAATCATAATTGTTGGTTAGTGGGATCTTTATCATATCCTTCAAGCTCATTATGTAATCTTGAGCTGAGAAAGATTATTCAAGTAGGAATTTATACAGGATGAATATTGAGGATTTGTTTCACCTTTTATTAGAGTTTAAATATGTATGGTATAACTCTAAGTGTTGATAAGCAAACGACTTCTGAATAATGGGTTGCAAATCAAACTTAATTGTAGTAAAGATGAAATTTAGATTTAATGTAAGTCTGTCTTGGACAATGAATATTTTTTAGTATGACTGAAAAAATAACTTTTGATTGTATTAATTTGAAGTTTATTGTTGCTGTAGAGAACAAAATTGGTTAAAAGTTACTTTTTGATTTCTTTTGATATTAACTTTTTAAAAAAGTAACTTGAAACGAGATTTAACTAGAACATTATTTATTTGTTCAGAAATGTTTTTGGTAATGACATCCATTTAATATCTAAATTATTGGAAACAATGTATATTTTTTTAAATAACTGACTTCTGGCCCACCCTATATATATTTGTTCTTTTTGTAAATATACCTATAGAGAATTAAACAAAATCCCAAATAATTCTGCTCAGATTTTGTAAATTTAAAAAAAATTTAATAATTGATCTTATAAACCTGAAAACTGAAAGATTTTGAAAAGTTGAGGTTTTTTAGAAGAAAGGGATAATTTATTGCCTGTCTGATTAGATTTAATAAAATCCCAGTCTGGGCTGTTGGGCATAAATTTCAATAAAATTTTCAAAAGAGACATTTTATTTTGACTTTTATTGAGTTTTAATATTCTAAGAAATTGATTTATAAAAACAAATAAATTCTCTTGAGCATTTTGAAATCACTACATGGATTGAGGTGCTAGTGGCATTGTGGTTAATGGTGCTGATAATGGAATCACTGAGCCTAGTTCAAACTCTGGCTGAGACCGTTTATGTTCACTTTGGAAAGGCATGAATCAATCTCTTCTCCCCAAGCTATGGGTAAATTAGTAGGGCAGACTGGGCTCTGTAGCCTTGAGGCATCCAGTCTAGGAGAAGAACAACTCTAAATTCACAACCGTGGAGAAGGCAATGGGAAACCACTCCACTATCCCTCCCAAGAACAATCTTGGCAATTCACAGTTTGAAGCTGTGGAGAGCCATGATCACCCACATCATGAAGGGATATGGCATACAGCGAGAGGGAGAGAAAGATACATAATAACTGAAATAGTTTGTAAAACATCTGTCCTCCAATCTTTTTTTCCAGTTAGTATGCAAGAATCCATTTGTAATTGGGAATGGGAAACCCGGCAAAGGAACTTTGCTTACGTCACTCCCTGGCTTTTTTTTTTTTTTTTTTTAAATATTTCTCTTCAAAAAATCTAATCCTTCATTGAGGATTTTTTACAAAGATTTTATTTTTTTTAGGATTTTTTGTTTTTAGAAAATCTAATTTCAAGTTGCTTGATTTAAAAAATTTGTAAAAACCAAACTTTGTTCAATATTGTCACTATATTTGACAGCTGCTTATTATCAGAAATTAACAGTCAATTTTATCTGAACGGGATGATTGATTTTGCAAGTCAGAAAAATTGGTTACAGCCTAAAAAAAAAAAGTAGAATCTATTAAAATGTGATATTTTGGCAAATATTGTTGTGATATTTATAAAGGTTATCTGCATATCATTTCTCTGCAAAAGTTTAATAAGATTAAAGTGGTGTTTATAAAATGAAAAAATGCAGTGTACATTTTCTTTTAATACAAAGCATTTTTGGTAAGGAATATCAGTTATTCCTATTTAAAAAAAAATTTTTTTATTGGATATTGTGAGATTAGTTTGAAATGAATTAATGGTTTTCCCTTCTATATGAAAATAGTGTCCCTATACAAACCTTTCCTAAGCCAAAATGGCATAAAAGTGAAGAAGCAATTACAATTAATCTTTATTATTATTGGATGAAGTATTGTAACACACTACTTTCATTAAATTTGACTAGTTTTTACTTTAGTCTTACCTTTAGTCAATTACAATTAATTTATATTGGAAAAATCTTTGAGGTTCCCAGAATCCTTCTCTACTTAATCAACCTTAGTCAGGCAGGCAGTATGTGCTCTGAGTAGCTGTTTAAAGTATAGGTACAGTTACATGTGAGCTTTAGTGTATAGAAAATAGAAATTCTAAAAATATGAATGAATGACTAACTAGGAGGAAGCAATGAAACACATAAACTGCTGCATTGTTTATTGCAAGAAGGTAATGAAGACTGTCATCTCCACTGCACTGAATTTGTTCACATGGTGTCACTTGAGAGACTGCGACAGGATACACTTGATAAATTCTTCAAACACCAATGAACATTAAGGGTTACAGTAGTTCGGTATGTTATTAATCTATAATGTGAAATTGTTTTGTCTAAAAATTTACTGGATTTGTTTTAGTTTTTGTTTAATAGATTAAAAGGGGTAAAATTATTTCTGTTCCCTTCAATACATACTTTATACTAAAACTGAAAAATGTATATATTAAAATGTTTTTGTTGCTTCATGTAACCAGGGCAGCTACCTAATTGGGCCAAATTGGTCTAATCCTGTTGTCCCAATTAATCAGAATCTATTGTATCTTTCAATCTTTATTGATGAAGTATTGTAATACACTACTTTTAGTAAAGTGGCCCAAATTAATAAGTTGTATAAAAACAACTAAAATTAGGATGAAGGAAAAAACTAGTCAAATTTAATAAAAGTGCTATTGTATCTTATTTAGTATTTAGAGTGTATTCAGTCCTCTATATTCATATCAAAGTATAGAAGTATTTGAATAGATATTTATTATAATAAAATCCAAGATGTTAAAGCTTTGATTATTCTATAAGGAAACCTTGTTTCAACCCATTAATATGAATGAACAAAGTAAATATTTATCTCTGTCAAATACTGACAAAGTGCAATGTGGTTCAAATAAAGTCATTATACATAATTCTGTCTTCCTAACCTGTCATTGTCTTTTCAGACCAAATATGTCAACAAGTTTTCTATGGGCCGGGCATGATCTTCATATTTGTTCTTCCTTCTATACTTTGATATGAAGTCTTTTTAGGGTTTTTTACACAATGGGAACCTTTGCTTGGACAAATTCATGATAATATTTGTTTCTATTTCCATGATAGTTGAAGGCTACAGGGAAATGATTCAATCTGTCTAAAATGATAAAAACAAAAACCTTTTCCTATTGTGTGTTTGTATATGCAGATGGATATTGATGTAGACTCTTTTCAAGAATTTATATTATAATTTTATTCATAAATTCCAAGTAATAGTGAGCCTGACTCTCTTGCTTGGCACCTTGCATACACTCGGACATAAATCTAGTGAATTCAGAACATAATGTTTACAGTAACATTGTATTATTTCCCAAAACATCTACAACTAATGTCTTATAGGTTGCGATTACTGTTGAATACTGTATATTTCTGAATACAAGTCGATCCTGATTATAAGACGAGTTCGGAATTGAGCATAAAATTTAAGAAAGCCGACTGACTCGAATGTAAGCTGTGTCTGTTGTTTTGTCATAACGTCATCATGAGAGATATCCCCTTAAGACTGTTTAAGGCATTTGGTCAACTGTCACCAAAACATGAATTTCTTTCATCTTTTTTTTCAACATATCAGTCATTGCTTTCAGGCTGTAAAATTGATTACAATTACAAACCTACCTGAAAAAATGATTTAAAATGGATATTACACAATACGCACCGTTTACTAACTGCATAGCATTTCATACGAAACCATGGTTATAAATTGAGTTAAAACAATGAGCATTATTGCTCGCTGATATGCATTGTGCCTATCGACGCTGTATTCATATAGGCAAAAAGTATTGGTCATTTTTGACTGACCTAAGTATAAGTCGAACTGTTCATATTTGGCCAGTTTTTTTAATAAAAAAAATCTTGTCTTATATTCAAGAAGTACTCTGTACTACTTTCTTTGCTCTCTTTTCTGAAAACATGGCCAACAAATCTGATTTTTATTTCAGTTAAACTGTTTTGACACATTGGACTCGAACCTTTATTGCAACAATGGCAAATTTCACAGCTTGAATGTTTTCTTGAATGAAAACTCATCTACATGATGTAAAGATGGTTTTTTTTTTTTTTTTTTTTTTTTTTTTTTTTTTCCCGTTCTCAACAAGAGAAAAGCACTTTTCTACATTATATAATGAAAATATCTTGTAGCTAGGGTTGTGTGAAAAAAAATAATTGGGTTGTCAGTTTTGTCTGAACTGAATCGTAAAGTAAATAATGCGCTTCATAATGCAAAGATAAATGATATTTATGGTTAGTCAATAAATCCCCAATTATTTAGGAATTATTTTCTCCATTTATGCATTGAAAGTTGGTAATCATAATCTGAATCAATAAGTATAAAATGTTTTTTCGATGTAAAGTGATTATTCACTTAATATAACTTGCCTACTTAACTAATGACATTTATTATATAAATATTATATACTACATATGGAGCCATTTATTATAATGACGGATAATGTTATTAAACAGCCATTGTTAACAAAATCAGTCAGTCTCCATCACTTTATTTAAAATGAATTGAAATTTATATTAAAATATTTATATTAATCATTAATTTTTTTAGTGTGACATTGTTTATAACACTGAATTTATAACAATGAATGTAAAATGTTCCAATTGTTATATTCTTGGCTTATTGTTACCAGCCGGTTATTCTTATCTAAAAGACCCTGTCCCAAAGTGACCACCATAAGCGGCCTCCTCTGTATTTCATATGATAAGCATTAAGAGGTTTCAGTTCCATAAAATTTAATCATGCTCAATCAAAAATGTAATGATAACAATTTCTTAAAGTTCAAAACATGTTTAAAGTGCATCTATTAAATTGGATGGTCAGCTCTGGCTTTCACTGACTTGAAGTTCAAATCATTAGCTGTAGTTTTGGTACAAATGCAATTTTGTTTCCTTTATTTAAAACACTAAAATATGTAGCCTATTCTTTAAAGAACTTTCCAGTCATGAAGTATTGTGGCTGAAGCTCTTGAGATTTCATTTGTATCAGAATTAGATGATAGACTTTCTTGTTTAAACTGTACATTTCAGTCAAGATGGAGAAACACCTCCAATAAGGTTGGGGTAATTTTAAATATTTGCCTCTCAAAATCAAATAATTTTTTCACACTTAAAGAGAACTCTGCTATAAAGTGGTTTTCTGAAAAATCTAAATCCTGCTTTAAAAACCACAGTACAAAATCGGGCACTTGTAAGGAGTTGTTGTCCTCATACTTGGCAAGGCCTTACAAATTTGATGCTTTCTTCTTTCTCATTCATATACTTTTAATGATTTTTATATTTTTAAAAAGTTACTTTTCTAATAAAAGAATGATTTATTTACAAAACCTACATTACCAACCCCTTACTTTTAAAAACAAAACTCTGCCATTAAAGTTGTACAAAGATTATGTATTCACCCATGTTTGTCTGTTCACACAATATCTCCAAAAGTTCTCAATGAATTCCAATGACATTTTGTGAAAGGATGGGTCATAGGCCTATGAACAATTGATTCAATTTTTAGCCGGATCCAGTAATCTTTTTCAATGTTAACATTACAAGATAGGACAATCTTTTGGCTTTTTGAATATAGATATGAACTTTACTATAATTGTTTTTCAAATTATTGATATGTCTCTGTTGAATAATTATTACAAGCTTTTGTCACAGCATGGTCTAAGATTTGTAAGATTGATCAGTTTTTAGTGACACTGGCATTGGGGAAGGTATACACTATGTGTTTTCTAGTTTTAACTTTGTGTGGGTCTTGAATTAAACTAGTATTTCTTTTAGTAAATGTACAGCTTTATGTAAAATGTACTGAAGTAAAGCTTTATCTACTATTTAGCTAATTGACTTGCTCTTTGTACTTATTTTCTTTATAAGAGGGTGGATCAGTAAGTCTGTAGCCTAACATTAGCTGAATTTTGATCTGAAATTCTTCACCATATAATGTTTGATCTATTGGGTTAAGTGCATTGACATGGAAGGAGATTTTTGAAAGATAAATGGTTGTGTAAAATAATTGCTTTTTGTTCATTAGATTATGGACTTCTTGACTTACCTACATAAAAGATTCAGCATGATGCAGATGCAATTAAATAAATAAATTTGACGTAATCATCTTTTTTTTCTTTTTTTTTTTTCTTTTCATTTTTTGAATTGAAAAATTCTATTGTACTGAAATATTCTTGAAAACCTTCTGACTATTATTTTATACCATAGTTGCTCTAGCCTGATGGAAGTTTAATGGTTTATTTTCTTATTTCTTTTTCTTTCTGTCAAACAGTAGCTTATAGTCATGAATGTCCTGATTCTTATTTAATTTTATCATTTCGGCTAAAGTTGATTTTAGATCAAAGATTTTAAAATAGAACACCCGAGAGGTTGAAATGTTTGTATTTAAAAAAAAAAAAGAAGATTTTTAATAGTGAGTGACTGCTGGGTATTTTTTTTTCCATCTCTTAAATGACATCAATTTTAGCCTTCTTTATCAACTTTTAGTTAGTTTATGTATTTTTATTTGATTGTATGTATTTAAGTTTGTGTTATCAAATCAATACATGTTTTTGGATAAAATGTGATGGTTAAAATATACTTGTTTTGCATGTGAGGAAACTTAGATGCATCTAGTTTTAATCAGTTAGATAGTTGCACCATCTACTATAATAATACACCATGTGTATTTGTGTTTTGTCTGTAACAACCAAAGGAAAGGAAAAGGGGTGATGAGTACATATATCAGTATGCTGATATAACATTTTGTTCATTGATTACTGAAATGTTTTTATCTAATTTATTTCATTTTTACAGTTGGTTTCGTAAAGACTTAGCAACATATCAATTTCATATATGCCATGACACGGGTACAATAGTTAAGACCTAATTATTATCTTTCTGATTTGGGGGTGGACAACAAAAGCTATATTTCTTCACGATTGTTTTTACAAAAAGATTTAGATATTTTTGTCTTCATATTTTAATTTATTTTATTTTCTAATAACTAGTAATGCTTGGAAATATCCAAACTGTTTTAGAGATCTTGATTCACCCACTGTTAATAAGGATTCAGAAAACACGGTTTTCATTATCCTCTTTCATCCTATTCTGTTCTAACTATTTTAGGGATATTTTCTCCAAGTTCTGACTATTGGCCAAGTATTATGTCTTGAAAACTGATCAAAGTTGTGTACAAGAACTTTTGGGTGGATGGTTGAGTTGAGTGTCAAAATGGATTGTTATCAGTTAATTAGTACTGAAATTAAAAAGTATGAGTTATGAGGATAGGCTAAAAGTGTTAGGATTAACATCATTAGACAATAGGAGAGATCGGAGTGACTTAATAGAAATGTTCAAGATTATGCATGGTTTGGAAGTAGTAAACCCTGGTGTATTTTTTTTACTAGAAGTATGTACAAGGGACTGAGAGGGCACACGTAGACTGAATATCAGAAAATTCTTTTTTAGCAATAGTGGTAGAACTTTGGAATAGATACCGGAATATGTAGTGCTATCAATAGATTCAAATGATTTTAAGAAGAATTATGTTTATTACACCACCGCAAAGGTTTGAGGCCCTAGATATTGTGTAAATATGATTATGATGTGTGCATGTATATACAAACTGTATCCTTTTTTTTCTTTCACACTAAAATAAAATATTCATCAAATATATATATGACAGTAAAAGTACAGTTTCATTTGGACTTTGAACTTTTCTGCCTCCATACTTTGTTAATGTTGTCTATTGACAGCTCTTAACAAATGAGTTCATCAGATTGTGAGTGCTTCCTGGTTCACAGGAATCTTAGTCTACCCTTTTTGGTTTCACTTTTTTTCTTCCTTAGAACACTCTTACTCTCAATCTCATGTCAAGTGCCACTTGTCTCAACATTTTCTCTGCACCCACCTCACTCAATCCATTGTATCTGATCTGTTTCTTAACTTTTAGCACTCTGTAGGTGACTTTGTTCGCAATGCAAAAAGTTTGTCCTGCCACTGCAGGCAACTCCGATCATCAAACAATAGTGTGTTTGAATTTCACAGTTGTGTTATGTCAATTTCAGTCAAACATGAACACACAAGTTACAAGCTTTAAAAAGTTCACAAAATCTTGCCTTCAGTGTTAAACAGCTTTGCATGTATAGCTACTGGCATGTATAGCTCTTTGCTACAAGGGGCTAAGCTGATTTCAAACTTATTAGAGAGAAGATTGAAGAAAAGTTTGTATTTACTACTTGTTTGCTATGATGGCAATATTTACGAAGCTTAGCTTAGTCTGATTCAAGGCCAGGTGGACGTAAGAAGATAGTATGATGTCAGTTTTTCAAGTGGCAAACTTGCGATATATGTACTCATCACCACTTTTTCCTGCATTTAAAATCTAGCTTTTACCTGGGTTTGACCCCCAACCATTAGTGGGAAATATGCAAATACCTCGATCACAAGTCACTCTAAAAAAATCCAAAGGTCATTGAGGTGCTATGCTGCAGTTTTGTTCTTCATTAGCATGTTAGAGGTACTCATTTCCTTTCCATGTATCCTGTGACAGGTAGTATTGACTTACATGGTACAGCATGGAAGAATCCGTGATCTGACTTACTTCTCTTCATCAACCACTGTGGCATGCCAGTATTGAGACATTTGTGAAGATATCTTGTCGAGGCGGCTATGCAGAAATAGATGGATTCATGCCTTTCTCACGTGGATTGGTGTTTAGTGAACACAAGCATCCTCAACTAGAATTCAAACTGTTTGCTGATTCTGTTTTTTTTT
>VCCN01003880.1:8616128-8626873 GCA_006491835.1 Architeuthis dux
TCTCTGCCGTCTCTGCCCCCTCTCTCTGTTCTCTCTCTCTGTCTCTGCCCCCTCTCTCTGTTCTCTCTCTCTGCCCCCTCTCTCTGTTCTCTCTCTCTGTCTCTCATATCTTTATCTTTTATCAGAGCAAAAATCTTCGAATGGCAGCTCATCTCCTACATGGGTTGTCATTTCTTTCTAAATTCTCCCTTGGCAAATAAAGATTACATAGACCAAAAAGGTTGGTGTTGGCTTTGAAACTTCCAGATTCCAATTTGTTTTAATCAGTTACATGTTGTGATCTATTTCTTTCCTTCTGCCCCTCCGCCTGTGTTTATACAAGTGTTAGCAGCTGGAGATTGTCAATTGATAAGTTCAGAACTTATTTTATTTGAAGATTGAAAACGATAAGTGGGAATCTTCAAGAAAGTTTCTTTTCTTTGTTTTTGTTTTTAATCAGTAGACTTTGTTCAGATTTTGAGACGAATTGCGGCTTCCAGCTATTCCAGTTTTTGGAAACCAAACAAAACTGTTTTGTTTTTTTCTCTGGCAAATCATTTCCTGTCCTTAATATTTTTGTTTCTTTTATAGGCAAGGGAAACAAATTTTTCACTTGGTAAAATTAAAATGTATGAATGAAAAAAGTTGTTAAAAAGGTTTGTGTAGTTGAACCATGCTTTAATGCAGCCATTCTCAAAGGGAACCCTGGCACATTTGAAGGAGGCCATAGACTGAAATAGTAATAAATGAATTTCTGTTTGTTTGACAGGGGGCTCTGGAACCTGAGAAGAGCTCTTGGGAGGATGACCAAAAGTGGTTGAAAATGGCTTCTTTAAAAGATCAGTGGTTATTGTGATAACTTTTGATTCTGTGGATCCTATAGTTCAGTAGAAATTTACATAAAGATGTTAGAGGAAATGCTACAAAAGAACATATCAAAAGTTCTCCAAAATCCAAGAATAGGTTTTTGAGAAAAACGACTAAATGTGATTAGCCTAATAGTGGAGTATGCAGTAGAGATATACGTGTCTATATATGGGGGTGTAACAAGACTTCTCAATGGATTTCAATGAAATTTTGTGGAAGGGTGGACATTAGACTACAATAGAACTGATTAAGTTTTGGGATGGATCCATGCAAAATTATTTCCTCTGTTGTATTTATCTGTCCACACGATATCTCCAAAAGTTCTCAATGATTTAATTTTGTGGTGGATCCATGCATAATTACTTCCCCTATGTAATTACTTTCCATATGTCCACACCACATGATATCGCCAAAAGTTCATGTCTGTCAACATATCTCAAAAAGTTCTCAATGAATTTAGATGACCTTTTGTAGAAGGGTGGGCATGGACCATGGAAGAAGTGCTCAAATTTTTGGGTGGATCCATGCACACTTACCTCCCCTCCTAGTTATAAGTCCATACCATTTAATATAGCCAAAATTTCATGTCTGTCCAGAAAATACTTCCAAAAGTTCTTGATGAATTTCAATAAAATGTTGTGGAAGGGTCAGCAACAGGCTACGGAAGAACTGTCTAAATTTTGGGGCGGATCAATCCACAATTACTTCCCTTGACAATGGTGTTGGCAGAAGTATGCACCCTCTGATTGCTTTTTAGTTTGTATTGTAATTTATAACTTTGAATCGAATGACAAAAGAAGCTTAATTTTCTCAAAAATCTATTCTTGGATTTTGGAGGTCTTTTGATATGTTTTAGTTAGACCTGTACCCTATCTATATACCAAGTTTCATCTTTATGCACATTTGTTCAAGGTTTATGTATAAATTCTAATTCTATTGGATTACTAGGGAATGGGGAAACCTGAAATGAAATAAGCAACAATTTTGGCATATGATGCTTTTTTAAAACATTTTTATTTTAAGAAAAGTAAAAGTGTGATTGAAACACACACAAAAAGAATTGTGTACTTTATGGAGTAGATACTGAGAATGATTGAATGTGTCAAATTGTTTACAAAGTTTCATGCTGGAGATTTTTCACTGAACAAGCTTCACAGACACAATTTAGGTTGATAGTTGCTTGGGAATAATCGTTATAAGAGATGGGCAACATTCTCAAAATATCCAAATCAAGTCATTGTTAGTCACTTTGATATGTGGCTTCCATAAGTTAAACAAAAGACTAGTGGGCCATATTTCTGTGGGGTTTTTTTTTGTTGTTTTTTTTGTTTTTTCTGAACAAATTGTTACAGGCAATGAAAAGTGGATACTTTACAACAATGTTGAATGCAAGGGATTGTGAGGCAAGTGAAATGAACCTCTAACCGTACAAAAAGCCAATCTTCATTCAAAAAAGGGGCTGCTGCTTACATGTGGATTGGAAGGGAGTCCTCTACTCTGAGCTCTTTATGGAGAACCAAACGGTTGATTCAAATAAGTACTTCTCTCAATTAGACCAATTGAAGGCAGCAATCGACGAAAAAGCATCCAGAATTAGTTGAGAGAAAGAGCATAATATTCTGTGAGGTTAACGTTAGACAGCACGTTTCTTCAGTAACCAGGCAAAAATTGTTAGAGCGGGGTTGGGAAGTTTTCACTCGTTAACCGTATGTACCAGATATTGTTTTTATAGAATACTCCTAAGGAAAAGAAATTCATTCTCTGGAAGACTTCAAAAGACACCTAGCAGCTCTTTGCTTAGAAAGATGATTGTAGGAGGATGGAATTGAGAAGTTGCCTGAAAGATGGCAGAAGGTAATGGAACAACATACTAAATATGCTATTCAATTAAGTTAATGTCAAAAATAAATTTAAAAAAAAAAGGTCTTTTACTTTAACTTAATAAACAGAACACACTCTTTGACCAATCAATACTTTTGAGAATCTATTAATCACTGCTACCCACAACACTGGTTTATTGCTGGGTTTAAGTTATTCATATGTTCTGACATGTATCTATATATGTATCTGGACTCTGCCCAGCCCTAACCGTTTATAGTAGAAATTTGAAATTTTGCACACACACTCCCCTCAATGAGTAGGGAACATTCAGACCTTTTTTTTAGTGATTGCAGCCCAACAAAAGGCTAGAGAAGTAACTTAATCATTAATCACCTCTTTTTTCAACTTTTTAATTGATCACCACCAACACAGCATATATTTAAGGATACAGTCAGCAAAGTAAAAAATTAACGTGCATAGATTTCACAAAACTAATATTCAGTGAAGTTAACATAATTTGACAACATTTTTATCTTTCTCATTCACCAGAACCAAAGTTTTCTTTCTTATTTAGTCAGTCTGAACAGTTTGATATCTTTTTTTTTTTTTTTTTTTTTTTTTTTTTTTTTTTTTCCATTCTAACTTTTTATTGATCCAGAATAAAGTCTTTGCATTCTAAATGACCCCCATTTAGAATGCAGAGACTTTCTTTACAGGGTTACATAGTATAATGGATGTCACAAGGAAGGATTACCTTGAAATGGGAAAAGTTTCTGTCAAATGACTTTTTTCTACAATATAACTTCAAATGAATAGAATATCTCAGTAGATTGAAGAGGAGCAGATTTCAGGCTGAAAAATAAATGACTGTCTTTTGTCTGGAATTTGAATAGATATTTTAGGAAAGAAAAAAATTACTAATACTTAGACCAGCCTTTCTCAATCTTTTTATACTGGAAGAACCCTTTAAATGACTTTCATATCTCGAGGAACCCTTGAAATGAAATATAAAAATATATATACAGCTAGGGACACAGTGTGTTCAAAAATGTATATGTATTATAATCTAAAAGTAATTATCAGTATTCTACAGTATACATTCCAAGATATTCTATTTTTTGAAGTCACCTAATCCAAAGGACATTTAATATAAAAAATATAAAATGGAAGTCATTTCCCTAAAACAATATTGATAAGCTTAGTTTACCTTTCATAAAATCCATGTTTCAGAAACTTTATATACTTATTTAAAAATATTGAAACTCAGGAGGCAAAGCATATAACAAAATTATCAAATAACTTGTTTAATACAAAGAACATAATTTTCAATAGATAGACTTTATTAATGATATGAAGTTTAGAAATTTATTAGCAATATGAACAAAAATAAGAGTCACATGTATAAAATTTTCATGGAACCTCTAGCAAACTTGGAACCCCAATTGAGAAGGGCTGACAAGTCTTCTTTTTCCTCCAATTGGAAAAAGCCAACTCTAAAACTTTTCTCTATTTAACTGACTTCAGATATTCTAATTTACCCCAAAAATTAACATGCATAGATTTCACAAAACTACGATTCAGTGAAGTTAATATAATTTAAACAGATGACAAAATTTTTATCTTTCTCATTCACTAGAACCAAAGTTTTCTTTTTGTTTTAGTCAGTCTGAACAGTTTGATATCTTTTTTTTCTTTTATTTTTTTGCATTCTAACTTTTTATTGATCTGGAATAAAGAAAGTCTCTGCCTTCTAAATGACCCCCAACTCTAAAGCTTTTTCTCTATTTAACTGACTTCAGATATTCTAATTTACCCAAGAGGCACAGAAATTATGATTGGCTAGTTTAACTTATAATATGGCATCAAACACAACTTGCATAAGATATTGATATATGATTGTGAAGTATGCTAGCAGATCAGAAAGAAAGTTGGTCATGTCAGTATTGATTGGTTGTTGACTAACCTAAATAATACATTTTTAAAAAAAATCATTTTTATTAGATGAAATATTATGAATCATTTTTATTTTATGATTACTTTTTAGTTGCTTCGGTGCAAAAGTTGCAATAAAAAGCAACTAATAAAAGATGAAGGTAAAAAAATAGTCATAAAAATAACCAAAATAAGTTTAAAAATCGCATTTTGACCGATCCTGAAAAGCTTTAAAAATATAATACTGCTTATATGATATTGATATTAGGATATAATGTTTTATTTATTTAATATTTATTAGGAAACCATTCTTTGATTCTAGTGGATTTAGAAATATTTGTATTGATTTCTGTCTGCAAATGGGAGTGTTATATTTCCAGCTTTTATAACTCTTGTTTCTCTTTGTAACATTTGGTCATTAATTTTCTATCATTTTCCTCCTTTATTTCAGTTATATTGCTCAGGTCACTTTCCAGTATGCTACACCTTGCTATTTTACAAACAGCCAGTTGTTTCATATAATAGAAATATAATAGGTATATATGTATATTTAACGGAAAGTAAGGTTTCAGTTTAGCATTATAGTTACATTGTAAATAGAAAACACTTTTAAAAAATTTTTCTCAAAACTTTTCACTTTAAAACATTCCCCTAGGTCCATTGAGTATGCATTCCAATCAATAATCCAGTCTGTGTTTGCTGCTATTGGGTCTTGGTAGAATCAACTAAAACGCAAAAAGCAGAGCCTTAAAGCTATAGTAAAATCACCAAGTTCTAGAATAGTTCTCCTTTGACGTAAACTTCCAGAGACAGTTCTTAGAAATTTAACTGAAGTTGGAATTTTGTCATTTTAGTTGGAACTAGACAACCTTGTGATTCATTGGGTCACCCTTTTGTGCGAAAAGTAATACAATCTCATGTGACCATACGGAATATTGAATTTAAAGGCCCGATTGCACCTGGATTTTCTATGCATTTGCAAATAAATAAATAAGACTACTCTATAATTAGCATTTGATAGTTATCTTCCTTGAGAAATCATTCTTTTTCTTTTCTTTGGGAGGTGAGAGCCAAAGCTGACCCCATACTACAGTATTATTATTAAGTTGCAAATAATCTTGTTAGTGCATTTTAGGTATACCTATTTGAGAATTTTAGTATTATATAGATATCCAAATGTTTATGAAATTTAATTGTATTTCTAAAAGTGATAGTTTTAATAATTTTCTATTCGATTAATTTTTCTGAAAATGATACACGGCTTCAGATATAAATCTAGTTAAAAGCTGTGGTGTTGTATGTACATATTTATTTTTTTCAAAGCTCAAGACTGGTAATTCAAAGGAAGATCCATTATCTTGATTTCAAACGTGAATTTTATTCCTGTGTGAGATCGTAGCAACATGTTTTATTAACGTGATACTTAGAACCTCTGATTGTGGAATTCTCTTAGGTAGCAGTATGGGCAGTAGTAGATAAATTTGTGAGATTTAACCAAAAGAAATATTAGTAAAATATTTTGGTTGCTGGCACCATCACAAATTAAGATTTGGAGATTTGAAGAAGAAAAGAAATGTTCTGTTTAATGCTTAATTCTTCTGTAAAGCTACAAAAACCTATAACTCTGTCTCTTGCAACAAGAGAACCTTTTTTTAGTTGAGTACGAAAAACAGAGGATTTAAGTTGAATGAAGCTACAGAAAAGATTTTTAAAAACCAGATAAACTGGTAAGCCTGCAGCAGCAATGTTTTATTTTTTTTATTTTTTTATTTTTTCAATTTTTTTTTTCAATTTAAAGAATGAAGAGTGAAAGTATATTAGATTATATGGACTATGCACCCAAGCTAAAATGAAGCTAATTTTAAAACGTGAACACAGTCTAAACATTCCACAAAAAGAATTTATAAATTTGGTTGTGACTGAAAGAAAGTAAAGATCTTTTTGTGTAATGCTACCAATCCTTTGAATATATAAATCAGGTTTTATTCTGAATTTAGTGCTGTCGTAGTTAGTTATTGAGGGCAACAACTGGCTTCATAGAAGATTTAGTCATTGCATCATTTTCTTAGATCTTGGCAGTTTTCCTTATTGATTTAGGATGCAACATTAGGATACAAAAGATGATTAATTTAGTATACAACATTTACCATTCTTCTTTGGCACAGTCTATGATATCTCTGCAGTTACGTTCTTCTCTTTTTATGGTTGTCAATGTTTAGTAACCGCCTCATTCAATAATCACTTGTGAAGGATGCCTTTTGATATTTTTACTCTGACTCATGTGAATCAGATCAATATGCTTTGTATTCAGAAGAGGACTATTGAACCTGACAACTTATGACTGAGTACAAGAAGAAAAAGAAGAAAATGTCTTTATTTAAGAAAAACAACATACATTCAAGGCACATGTACTGTAAGGGGAGCGTAGTCTTACCTTAAAAGGTATTCTTTACAAAAACTATAACTAGTAGAAACAAACCTATTTACTTTAATAATTACTACATATATGTAAAAAAAATCCCCCAAAACTGAAAATATTCAAATTTGAGTAAAAGGCAATTAGCTTCATTATGTGGTACAAAGTTGCCCAATTAATTAACGAATAGCTGTATTTAGTGAAGTCCCCTTGATTTTAGCTATCCTCATATAAATAAGTTATAAAACCTATATTAACATTTTATAACAAGTTTACAATGAAACAAAACAATGAAGTAGTCTGTTGAATTTGTGCTTTTCATACTTGACTCTTGTCTTCGGTTGAATTTTTTGTGCAGTTAATTAATGCAATTCCTCCCTATCGATATTTACTAAACTTAGCTTAATAAATAAAGTAATCAAGGCCGCAAGGGTGGGGTCAAATGCTTAATTATTAATACTGTATCTTGAATTTTTATTTAGATGAAACATTGTTAATTTTAGACTAATATTTCTTTCATCATAATTTTAGTTACTTTTCATCACAATCCTACAGGGATTAGTAAATAGCACAGATCAAAAATAAAGAATAAGCTCTCGGCAAAAGGATACGAGTTCAAGTCTCACTGAGAGCTTATTATTTATATTACTAACGGCCATAAACTGATAGTCTGAGTAGTTGCGAAGAAAAACCACTAAAATTAAGATGAAAGAAATATTAGCAAAAAATTAATAATGGCTTCCTTATGTTCTATAAAATCTTTTTTAGTGACAATGGGGTTGGCCAAGGTATGCGCTCTCGGAGTGCTTTCTAGTTTATTACCTGTTTTTTTTTTTATCAGAGCAAACAACATACGTTTATATCGAAATTGATTTGACAGTATTTCCTCAACAGTGCTAGTGAAATGTTTTCTTTAATCTCAGTAGCTGATACGAATAAAATAAATCTTGGTAGCGTATTGATGTTTAGTGACATTGAATATCAATGACTGGAGACGGTTAAAACAAAATGATTTATTAAGCGATTGTGACTGCAGCAAAAGGAGAAAAAAGTATAAAACGTATATACCAGAAAATGGGATGGTCCGAATGATTACTAAAACTGACACCTGTTAAAATTTGTATGTTCTATACATCATGGAAGGATATAAATGAGGCCAATAAGGTTATCACCATGATCCTGAATGGCATGTTTATTATATTCCTTGCTGGAAAAAATCCCTAACATATAAATAGTGCTCTGTTAATAAATTTGCAGTTGTTAGGTTCCTAGTAAATAAATGTATGGGATATTGTTGGATAAATCAATACATGGGTTTTTATAAACACTGTTGTTTTCATTGGTCGAAAAAGATGTGTTCATACACATGATTTGTGGGTGCACCAACACAGACATTTACATACCTTTCTACAAGGAACATTTACACACAGGTATATTATCTGTAGGACCACTACACATCCAATCATGCATACACCTCAAAAATGTCTAGAGCTTGAAGGATTTGAAAAGAAAAAGCACAAAGTAAAGCCTTTTTAGGAAGAATTTTATTGCAATGGCTTCTGTAATGCAAAAGATGATTGAGAAGTAATTGAGTTTTAAGGTCTTCAGGTCTTCAGACATTTTCCAAACCTAAGCAAACTTATTGAGTAGCTAAACACCAACACAGAGAGCAAGCGTAGTGAGAGATGGCTGTCTTTTTTGTGTTTCCATTACTTTTCTGAGCCACTAGGTAATTCTTTATCTATTCTACTGATTAGATAGACTCTTCAGAAGTTTTCTTCATGTTTGTTTTATCTCCTCTACCCTCAAAGTAGCCAGTAAACTTTTCCAGATGAATGTTTGTCAAGAGACCTAACAAAACGGCGGCGGGAATATCCTGAAAACCTCAGGCCAAGAGATTTGGATCAAATCGATTACTTTATTTGACCTTTTGAGTTAAAGCTCTTATGTGGCTTCTTTTTTTAGAAACCAGATCTGTGTTCACAAATTGAATTGGACAGTTCTTGATGGAATCGATCAAAATCCTCATTGACTATTTTTTAGGAATTTTAACCGTTGGTTGTATTGGTGGAAATATTTCTTACTTTCTTTATCACTACCATGTAAACAACACAGTATAAGCAGAGAGAGCGTTTATCTGACAATAATGTAATGCCTACAATTTAAGGCTACAAAAGAACCATCTTGTTCGTTGTGCAAGCACTGTTTGGTAGCATTTTTAAATGTTGTTAGATACTACATAGCCTTCACAAGAGTTCATGTTGAAAAAGTTTATCTTCAAACTGCCTCTTCCACCAATTCATTTTTAACTAGCTGAAACCCACTTATAGATAGGGTTTTCAGCTAGTTCCTGTAGAAGGCCAAAATAGGGCCTTTTACTAAAATAAGAGATACTAACTTTTTTTGTTTAAGGGTTACCTTAATTCAATACCTCTGGCTACATATACACATGAACAATATCACACTTTAAATATTAGATGGAAATCAGATCATCATTATTATTGGGTTGAGTGCAAACACAGACCCCACACTATGATTTCTAATAACTTTCTAAGAATATGCATGGGGGTCACATTAGTACACACAGAAAAATGATACCTCATCTCAAAAATTCAGAAGAAGGCTGCAGAATAGATTAGCCGAAACATTGTGGGAACAACAAAACTAACTAGAAGAATGGGTTCAATTGTCTGAAAAACTCTTAATATTAATGACTCTTTTTTTTTGTTAAGATATCTGGTGATCGAGTACAGGGTGAAATGCATTCGTGCCTTTCCCAAAGGCATGTGTGGAATCAGCATAAACAGTCTCAGCTGGAATTGAAAATACATTAAAACAATATAAATTCAGACAACATGCTGACAGAATAAATTAACTGTGTAATTTGCAATTAGCACCTGCGCATTGAGTCTAACAATTTAATTAGATCTTATCTCTGAAGACATTTCTCTCAGATGTAGACTGTTTCGTAAGTAGCTGTCATGTGATTTATAAGTGTCGGTTAACCACATTTCTATGTTTTATCTTTCTCATCGTTGTCTTGCAAGAACTGGTAATAACATTAGCTAAATTTATTTCCTCATTTTTGCATTTAAAATGAGATTTTTTCATTTGGCTGCTTTTACAAATTGGTAAATAATCAAAGTACATTCTACAGACATTTTGTTTTTTATTCAGAAGATAGGGAGAAACAAATCACCCTCACCATTCCCAAGATACTTGTAAATGAATCTATAAAATATTTATCTGTCTCTTGCCGTATATATGCCAATATATAAGCCATACATTTAATCTTTTTTAAAACTATGCAAATATTGCACTGCATCAAATGTGTATTAAGGCTACAAAAGAACCATCTTGTTCGTTGTGCAAGCACTGTTTGGTAGCATTGTTTCTCCCTATCTTCTGAATAAAAAAGAAAATGTCTGTAGAATGTACTTTGATTATTTCCCAATTTGTAAAAGCAGCCAAATGAAAAAATCTCATTTTAAATGCAAAAATGAGGAAATAAATTTAGCTGTCTCGGGGCCTGAAAATTTGGGGATATTCATATTTTTCTTAATTTTATTTTTGACAGGACCATAGCCGGTTTAGCCTATATATAAACTACGCTATGGGGTAGGGCGCAAGACATTGATGGGACCCCAAAATAAATAGCAATTTACAAATTTATAACCACTACTACAGTGAAAATGAATTAATAAAACTGTCAAAATAAGAACATTCCCTG